>JACVVK020000130.1:65000-95000 GCA_018292915.2 Batillaria attramentaria | reverse complement strand
CGTATCCTTCTACACACACACACACACACACACACACACACACACACACACACACACACACACACACACACACACACACACTTTTCCATTCTGTGGCCCATCCTGTATAAAATGGGATCTTTAACGTGCACACTTGATGTTATACTATGTCAAAGCACTTAAAACATGGTAATGCTTGGTATTTGTAGTCTTGATAGTTGTAGCTGATGTTTTTGCTTTTGCTGCTGGTATTGTTGTCGTTGATGTTGTTGCAGCCAGGACTGGGTGTAACATTTTAAATGAAAGAAAGCAGGAGGAGAGCATTGACGCTGGTTACTCACTGGTTCTCCAAGTTTCGTTGACTGAGACTAAATTACAGTCATTCTTAAAAGAGCAGTACATAAACAACCTTGGATCCGCACCTGCAGGAAAAAAAATAATACAATTACAGGATGACAATTTATTGCCATGAGAGTGTCAGTTTTTTTTCCAACAGATGACCCATATATTGAGCAATATTGTGTTCAGAATCAAATTTAAGGTTTACTTATTTTTGGAGCAAAATGAATGCGCCACGTATGTGCCACATTTGCTTCTATGCCGACTTGCAGTCCGACGGAAACGTACATTTTTATGTTGTTTCTATAGTAATGGAAACAACATCATAGGACGGGCTAAATTTTCCACGTTCACAGGCAAGCATCTGTGGTACAAACGCACGTCACTGCCGATCTCCCGCAGAGACGATTATGCAAGTGTAACTCTGACAATGACGTAAGAAAACGTGCGTCATCGATGCTGGCATGTATGGTGCGCCGAACGCGCTTCTCCTCCTCAGTGTGTGCCGTCTGTGTGGATGTGTGTGTGTGTGTGTGTGTGTGTGTGTGTGTGTGTGTGTGTGTGTGTGTGTGTGTGTGAATTGGGTCCGGGCCCGTTTCTTCGAAAATACTTAACCGAATGGCTTCAAATTTGGGGTATCCAAATATATCAAAATGTTACACTAGAGGAACCAAGCGTGTGATGATTGCTTAAGTGATTTGGGAGTTATCGCCCTTTTGAGACAAGTTGGTTGTCTTTCGTTTACAGGCGTAATATTTATTTAAATCACTCTTTTTTTTTTTTGGCAGTAGATAGCTTGAATACGGACTCTGAACAGAGTCACTACTAGAAAATGGTCGCTCTTATAGTTTTCATGTAAACCGAGCCTGAGTTGACATTGCATGTGAACCCAGTTCAGATGCCTATTTCTCCGAAAATACTGAACCGATCGATTTCAGATTTGGGGTTTCTAATTGATTCAAGATTGTTGAATAGAAGGCCCGATCCAGGTACGATTGCACACATGATTTGCGAGTTATCGCTTTTTTCAGAAAAAAAAGTGGCTTTCTGGCGTTTAAAGGCGTAATATTTACCTAAACCACTCCATTTTTTGGACATAGATAGCATAAATACGGACTCTCAACTAAGTGAATTTTGGAGGTTGTCGCTTTTATACTTTTGGCGTAAGCCGTACCTGATGAAAGTGCTGGTGAACACACTTTAGATCTCAAAATCGCTCCTACTATACATAGATAATGCGCCTGGGGTGCCATAAAAAAATATACAAAAAAATTAGAAAAATTCACTGCAGCGTTATTGTCAGTTGACTCGAAAATTTGTACTCACAGCACGTTTCCTCTACAAGCCACACGCCTCACAAACATCGAAGAAGAGACGCACGCGCACTGACGTAAAGTAAGTGCGTCATGTTTGATTGACGTGATGCTAATCGAAACGGAAACGGTAATGACTGCGAAGTGGTTACAAGTTAAGCAAATAAAAGCGACATAAAAGGGACAGAAACCACTTAACTTTGACAAAGGACGGCACAGGTCGACGTTTCGGCTTACGCCTTCTTCAGGACATAAACAAATGGGACATAACTTCAACAAACAAACAAAAGGTAACTCTGCGGACGTACTGACATACACGGCGCGGGAAAAAAAAAATAAAAACGGTGGGCGAGAAAAGGACCAGAAAAAAATAGTAAAAATATCACAACACCCATCCTTTGGTGACAAAAGACCATGGACTGTGTGTGTGGAAAAAAAAAATGTTGGTCAGAAAAGAACAAAAAAGAATAGTGAAAATTAGCAATCACAACACCCATCCTTTGGTGACACAGGACCATGGATTGTGTGTGAAAAAAGTTCAGAGGGTTATGTTACGGCTTTTCGTTCAAACCACCCGGGGCCTGGCTTCCCAGGCGCTGAATAATGTGCGACTCCATGTCGCGTCTGTCTGTAGCGTCGCCGTGCATAAGCCACAGGCCAGTTACTGTCATATTTCAGATGGAGTGGCCTGCAGAATTGAAATGCACGGCAACGGGTTTTATTCTGTTGTGTCTGGTGTCGGCGATATGTTCAGCAAAGCGTGTTGCCAGGCTACGTCCAGTTTCCCCAACATGGTTTTTACTATTTTTTCTGGTCCTTTTCTCGCCCACCGTTTTTTTTTTTTTTTTTTTCCGCGCCGTGTATGTCAGTACGTCCGCAGAGTTACCTTTTGTTTGTTTGTTGAAGTTATGTCCCATTTGTTTATGTCCTGAAGAAGGCGTAAGCCGAAACGTCGACCTGTGCCGTCCTTTGTCAAAGTTAAGTGGTTTCTGTCCCTTTTGTGTCGCTTTTATTTGCTTGACGTGATGCTGTTTTTTCTTGGGGGGTGTCTCGCCACTTTCTTTCCGAATTCCTCTGTTTGAAGACGTGGTGTATTTTACTTCTACTATGTCGCCATCTTCGTGCAATCGCAGAGAAGACACGGAATATAACAGAATACAACTCCAATACTTTATAAACAGAATATGCACGGAGAACAAATTCATGAAAGAAGAAGAACCCAGAACGCTGTGCAGGGCTGCTTACGTACTGAACAGGTCAGATCTAGAACATTCCTCAACTTACTGGAAGGTTCGAAATCTTTCCAAGGTGACGTAATCTACTGACGTTACTGCACCAGCATGTTCTGGGATGGTCTAGAAATTATTTTGCATCGAAATGCAGTATCTTTTCGCGATCTCTACAACTTGACATGTGGAAAGCGGGAATTTCAGTGGGTTTCGTTTTTGCCACTGACTCACACTCAGAAGCATAATGTGTGTGTGTGCGTGCGTGCGTGCGTGCGTGCGTGCGTGCGCGCGTGCGCGCGCGCGCAAGCGCGCGTCTAAGGCGAGAGAGAGGGTCTCTTCTCCGATACCAGTAAGCAATCGTCTGTCAGTCAAGTCTGCAGGAAGTAACTCTAAGGGGAACGACTTTATTACAAGAATTCATTCACCCATGTAGAACCTCGCATACGCCAAAAAGTTTGTGACGTCAACCAGCTAGGCGAGCTCACACGACCTCATGTGTTTGGGTTTTTGCAAGTGCATAGAGGCACGATAAGGGTTTTCAGTACTTTCTTTATGTCAGCATGCTTGATGTCAGAGAGCTTGCGTTCGTGTGCGCGCGGGCTGCATACATGACACAACGACTACGACTGTGACTACAGCAGGTCATTGAATGGAAACAACATATTGGGCTGGTGGCCATCTTGTTATGTAATCCTTTGTGTTACTACTATTATAATACTAAAATACTATGTTAATGCGCTTATTATTATTATTATTATTATTATTATCCACTCGCTAACTTACAAGAAAAGATCTCGAGACAAAACAAAAATGAAACAGAAACAAACAAACAAACAACCCCAACCCCCACCCCACCCCCACCCCCCAATAATAATAATAATAATAATCTGTTGATGATTCTACTGGACTGAAACGTGATGCATGACAAAGAACTACACAGAAAACACACAACCTTTCTTTTATCGAAATACATAAATAAGAAAGAATAATCACAGCACGTTACCACCCCCACCCCCACCCCCCCTCCACCTCACCGTTTACGTATATAACCACTCACGTTTAGAGTGCAAACTCCAGCCAGAGTTATTCCATCCACACCAAGTATGATTAAATCTGCAGACTGAAAGCAGGAGATGGATAAAAACATTACATGACACGAAAACATACACACTCATCTATTTCTTTTACAGTCGGCATGAACATTGTGATCTGCCCTAAATTACAAAATGTAATGCCATGTACAAACCAAGACATTTCTCAAATTACAAAGGTCGTATATGGGTGAGGAAGCATAAGAATGCATGTACTAGTAAGTGTCACGATTTTCGCTCGAGCGAAGTCACTGTTTACTCAGTTCTCGCATACTTTTGATTTTTATCACTGCGCTGCACTGAAACATAGTTACCGTTGCTCAAACGACGATAAAAATAAACAAATACAAAAGTCTCATATCGCTTCACTTGCCTGCGTTTTCGCTGTTCATGTCACTGCATCTGACGGAAATGAAGTGAAAAATAATGATTGAGTTAACATCAGTAACAGGCTGACAACGTCAGTGCACTAGGAGAAGCAGCACATCTGTAAGCGCACCCATAGAGGAACACCCGTATTCTGGAATGGAAATGAGTTTGGAGTCCTCTGCAAACTTCGACTTATCGGTCGTCCACTGATAAGTCACAATTCGGATAACTCGAACGAAAGTCAATTCGACTTAAGCACGTTTGATTGAATAATGTTGATCATTTATTATTTCTGAGAATTTGAAAGTCTATCAAAGATGATTTTTATTTCTTTCCCTTGCGAAATACATAAACAGCCAGGACTACGTACGTGTCGGAAGACGCATTTCTCAGTGAAACCATCAACAAAGTCCAGGCAGTCAACTCCCAGATCTGCATTGTGGTAGCCAAAACCAGTGGTATTCTAAACCGGCCTACCGAATCGACAAAAAGGCAACAGACAAAAACAATGTTAAAACATGTAAGTCAGAGACTTCAGACTTCACACTCGTTTGTTAGAAATAAGTGCCAGCACAGATATTGGTTCAGAGAGAGAGAGAGAGAGAGAGAGAGAGAGAGAGAGAGCTAAGCAGGGGAAAAATAACATCTACGTTTTATTTATCTTGTATGATAATTAACAGCCAAATGAATAGTGTTACCCACACAATAGGCAACGTTTTGACTGCGCAAACTGCCCTCCCCCCCCTCCCCGTCCCCTCTCCAAAAAAACAAAACAAAACATGTATTTCATTGTATTTCCTGTCGCCACCCACAGAGACTAGAAGGGCGATAATTTTGACTCTGTATCCTCGATGGCCGCACACGTTCTGGGTCGGATGTAACTACGAAATGCTACATTGGGGACATTCACATGTGTCCCGGCCTCCAGTAGCATAGTGCTCTTCTGTTCATACCGTGCGATGCAGTACTGACGGATGCACCTGCAAACCCGATCGCAACCCCCCCCCCCCCCCCCCCCCCCCGTCAAAAAAAAAGGGGGGGGGGGGGCAAAAAAAAAAGCAAAAAAAAGCGAGGGCACCAGACGGCACAAGAGGGCACCAAACATTCTTAATGCAAAAGAGGAAGAACTCTCGCCTCTCCCTTCTGTGTCTGCATATTACGTCGCGTGCAACAACGCGCTGAAGCGAACCCAGATTGTATCAGCTCCCCCGGGCACTAGGGCAAAATCCTCAAAGAGGCCGACCTAGGACACGCAGACGACTGCCGAGGGCATAATTCCTAATTCATCTGAAGACGAACCACTGAGCAAAATTCACGCATTTTTCACGTAAACGGTCGCTGTTTGTGATATTGTTTCGAGTCCTGGTGAATGTCCCAATTGTAGCACGTGCGCTATCGAGGATACAAAGCCGACGCTATCGCCTTTCTGCGCCGCCGCCCGACCAGGAACACCTTCGCCAACTTTAGATTCGCGTGCCACTTGTTTTGTGCATGCCTGACCCAAGGGCAAATTATTGCACCCGTCAGGATGAAAACAAGATAAGCGTGATTTGTGTGGCGGGATCAGATTGGCACGATACATGTTGTCCTTTCTCGTAATGTGTGTGTGTGTGTGTGTGTGTGTGTGTGTGTGTGTGTGTGTGCGCGTGTGTGTGTGTGTGCCGCTACTGTTGTAATATTACATATTTATCTATTGTGACATGTTACATTTGGTATATATGCAAATGACTCTGTTGTCTTTTAAGCTTTTTTATGTCTATGTGGTTGTAGACTATTTTTACGCCGCAACTAAATTGCCTCCCCTTGAAGACAATAAAGAATTATCGAATTGAATTGAATTGAATTGAATTGGCACCGTTCGCTCGACCCGCTGAGTTAGGACACGCAGAACACTCCAGAGGACGCCAAAATAATTCTTAATTTTCTGGAGCAAGAGGTCAAACAACAAGAATTACGCATTTTCTTCGCAAATGCGTTCATTGGCTCATTTTCTTGTCTACCCTTCAAGAGACCCACGCAGGTGTCCTCCGACCTACTCCGTTCCGAGATGGATGCTCATATCGATGATTGGTCAGCTACTACTACACACTCTTCTCCCCCCTCCCCCCTCCACACACACACACACACACACACACACACATCAAACACACACACACACACACACACACACACACACACACACACACACACACACTCATGAAACCCTTCCCGTGCAGTTATCTTTTCGTGTAGTAAGCGTCCCAGTAAGTGACAAGATGTCAGCCGTACTGTATGGGGGTGGCCCGGGGGGTGGGGGGGGGGGGTTGTAGGGTGGAGACATTTTGAATTCATTTAGGGAGCCTTTACATAAATAATATTCTTTGTTTCGTATGAGTAGTGTTGTATTTAATTCAATGATCTGAGCTCGGTTGTTATATTTCATACCGGCCATTGTTAATTAATGATATCAGTAATTAATCTTTAGAAGCTTTTTCCTCATGTCGTGACGCAAATCCTTTAGCCAGAACACGCTGCTGGACCATTGCGAGGGGTAGGGCATGTGCACTTTTTTGGTATTCACCTGTGATTTTATGGGTAACGTGTCAAACGACGTGTGTTGAATGACGGATTTTCAAACCATGACCTGTAAATAGTGGTAGAGTGGTATAAACTTTTCTTCGGTGATACAAGTTAGGCGTATACGTTGTTTACAGCAATTATCTGTGTAACTTCTTTCCACAAAACACAAGGTGTTACAGACAACTACACGCAAAATACATGCAAGTGTTTCCTGTCATGACTGATATTCATTCCAAATATGCTGAAAGTTGTTCTTACCTTTGAAAAAGGACTGTCAGAATGTGTCTGGACTCCGTCATTAAGTTCGGATCGCTCGACTGGGGCGCGGCTTCCCAGGAAGTGAATCACATTGGCGCTCAGTGTATTCTAGATTACCTGGTGTCGCTGAACTAGATTCAAGATAACGGCGAAGGACCACAGTCAGTGTGTGACAGCAAAGCAGGACACACACACACACACACACACACACACACACACACACACACACACACACAGAGTTAATCTATAAAAGCGTGATGAAAGCATATGTTCTGTGTGAAAATTGATTAATTCACAAAGATGTCTGCTTGATCTTTTGATTTTAGTGTTTGCTTACTTGTTTGTTTGTTTGGTCTCCATGACTATAGAAAGGAGTAGCCGGACTGATGTTTCCGTAATCTCAAGAAGGCAAATCTCTGTGTGTGTGTGTGTGTGGTGTGTGTGGTGTGTGGGGAGGGGGGGGGTGTACGTTTGTTTCACGAACGCCTACTCGCGTCAAAACACCATGCCGTGTCAGCTGTCCCCATGTCAGGTGACTGATAACGTCGAGTGCATACGCCCGAAACAGAAACACTTCCTTGATCGACAACGGGATTCGGTATGAGGTGCATATTATCACCGACACACGACCTACAACACGGTGATTTGTAACGCACTGCCGACTTTTACCGTCCCAAGCTAGGCTTGTTTGTGCGTACTGGTTAGTTTTCGTGTGTGTGTGTGTGTGTGTGTGTTTTAACATACCATGAAAAACATTTGCCCTGACACTCTCGAGTAAACACTTGATAACATTTGATAGCAACATACAGTATCAGTGTCTGCTTCCTGGGTCAGTAATACGGCCGGTGCAAGCCATTATGTGACAGGATATTGTGTGAGCATTGAGAATTGTTGTCTTCAGTATGCTTGTCTCTGTTATGTATTTAGTTACGCTGTAAACACACACACACACACACACACACACACACACACACACACACACACACACACACACAAAGAAAGAACAACAAATCACAAGCGTTTTATGTAACAGTTCATGTCGTCTACAAAACTTACATTCCTGTACAAGTATATTTTGATGATGTACAAAACAGGAAGAAAGAAAAATAAACCTAAACACACCAGTTTCTTTTTCTCTCCTGTCCTTGTCTTTTTCTTCACCCACCCATACCCAAGTGCAATTTGAACCAGTTTGTATTAACACGTCCTATAACAATAAACGAATACAACAGTGAAAAGTACTACCCAAAGAAAACGAATAGGTAACTCGACGCTGCAAGGGAGAGAACCGTGCCTGTATAAGAAGAGTGACCACTCGATCTCTCCCTTACAGCTCGCACTTATCTGTTTCCTATTATTTCATCATCTTTGACCCACCAAAGACCAGGCAATAGTCTGCCTTACCGAGGATGAATGCACCTGACCAAACCGGCTACGTATGAAGCTTGGCCCAACACACATGTATATTACTTACTTTCTTTCTGTTTGAATTGCGGCATACTGTACACATTCTTAGTGCGAGTATCCGCTGGTGCTAAACGTTCATACTCATTCTCTGTCGACTGTAGTTTACTGTAAGTATGACCATCTACAGGCACTAAATGCTCGTACATGTTTTCTCTCGCTTGCCGAGGATCTTGATTGTCTGTACTGTCAGCAGCGTCGTCTAGTGTGATGTACCCACTCCCTCCACAATCACGGCTCCTCTCACTGAAAGATCCGTTTTCCATCTCGACGTAGCCAGATGAAGTCACACAGATGTTGGGACGTCTGGCTGCAGCATCGTGACTACCAGAGACGCCTTGAGACATCGGGTTGACACGGTCCCTCCTAAGGTAATCTGAAAGAAGATAACGTGCTTTCAGGGTTCTGACGCCAGCAGTAACACAATTCCTATAACAATACAAAGCAGGTGTTTTCCTAACCAAAACAAGCACAGTTCTCTCCCCTACAGTGTCCGAAATCTCTTCCCTGTTTTTCAAGTAAATTCTGCACAGCATTTATAACTTACAACATGTGTCTTAGGCAAAATGTTTGTGGTAGTGGTGACAGAAGAAGTGTGTGTGACATTAACATCAAACTCTCTGTAAGAACTACAAAGCATAAAAACGCTTTATGTAACTGGCTGTTACAACATCAGTGAGCCACAAATTGAAAACCCAGGCGAAATAAAGAAAGGACTCGATGAAAAAATCTCTGAAGTTACCATTTTCTGGCGGCATCTCGTGTGAATATGTACTGTTCGTCTCACCAAGCTTCAAAATGTCAGGAGTGGTATCGCTGAAAACGGGACACACATCATCTGCATGGTGATACATGTACATGAAAATGAATCGTTTATTCATTTGTAAGTAAAATAACACAAAAAAAAAAAAAAAAAAACGCCCAGCCTCAATACAGAGCAGTAGAGAGCTGATAAAT
Organism: Batillaria attramentaria; assembly: GCA_018292915.2. Classification (NCBI taxonomy): domain Eukaryota; kingdom Metazoa; phylum Mollusca; class Gastropoda; family Batillariidae; genus Batillaria; species Batillaria attramentaria. The sequence goes on along the minus strand of JACVVK020000130.1, from coordinate 85,442 downwards.
CATGAACGACAGAAGAAAGAATGTGGATATTTGTCGTTAAACTAATAAAAACAAATTCTTCTAGAAATGAACTTTCCTCGTTTATGGCTTTTGTTTGTTTGTTTGTTTCATGGTTAGAAATCGGAACATGATTCAGCAGTTACATTTAATCATTAAACCACACATTTATTTGTTACTTACGGTTCTTGTTTCTTTCTACGGCGGTTGAGTATTCCAGTACATCCTCCGTTGTTGCCATCGCTCCCTCCTCGTCGGATGATGACGATGATAACGACGACTACCAGTATTACAACAGCAACCGCCGCCACTGAGACACCGAGGCCGATCGCAAGTCCGTTGTCTGAGTCATTCGCATCGGCATATCCGTCTGAAAAGTAAAACGTACACTAAAAAAAATAAACCTTTATCAAGTACACACCCTGTTTGGAAGTCCAGGCACTTGTTAATATGTTGTGATTATAGGACTATGAGATGAAACCTTGTATAGAGATGCAGTATATACATTTTGACATGCATTATAATTCAACCCTTTCTCTATGAAATGATTTGCTTGTGCATTTACAGCCGCAAATACAGCACAAAGCAACATGATTTATTAGAAAGTATTTCGAATTTGAATTTGTACTGGTCTTTTTCTCGTTGCCCTGTCTTTGATATCACCCACTGGTGGTGGAAAAGGGCGTTAAACTCCTAAACACTCACTCACTCACCCGTCGTCTTGTGTGTGGATGTTCCAGCTGTTGTGTCTTCGGCTTCTCTGCTGGTCGGCTGTATGCTGAAGTCTGTAGTCGGTGTTACTGTTGCCGTTGCTGTTGATGGCTGGAATACGTCCTCTGGTGTATTTTCAATACAAATATATTTACTTCATGTAGTTCTCATTTGTTGTTTTTAAGTTCCAGACCTGGAGTGGTCTGAAAGACGGAGAACATTCTCAAGAGCTGTCACATAAACTTCCTTGTGTCGCAAAGAAAAAAATCATCGCAATTCCAAAACCTCTAGCGTCGTAACAGACTTACACCAGAATACAGTCTCACCTGAAAGAGCAGTAGTAGCTAGAGCTGTCGTTGATGTTATGGTTGTTGAAGACGAGGATATATCTTTGCCAGAATTCTTGTATACTATGTCATCGACGAGGATCTGACATTTTAGCCGCTGTGGAGTACTGTTTTTCTTCGCAAGAAAGACAATCTGCAGATATCAAGCGAATCTTAGAAAGCAAGATTTTCGTGTGCTTATAATGATACAGGACAAAGGTTGAGATCGCTGTTCAAACAGGTGCGGGGGGGATAAAGCAGATAGCCCGAATATCTTTTTTGTTTTCTTATTAATATATGTCTCCAAAAGTTCGCCTTCAGTATGGCCATGCAAAGTTTGGCTTCACTGATTTCGGCGATTGTTCGGCTTGTGCGCATCTTGATAGTTTATTCAGTCGGTATTCAGAATGTCTCTATAGTGCATTACGAGTTTGGTACCATAGCGTTCTCGTTTAAAGCATACCTTGAATGTACTGTCTGGGCAAGATATATTCAATGGCGGAGAAGTCAGCCACCAGTTACCAGCCTTGTGATCTCGCACCCATACCGGATCACGTGTAGCTTGCGCGCATTGAAGCTTCACGCTAAGACTGCAAACGCTAGCCAGGTTAATTCTGTATTTGAATTCGAGAGAATAAATACGATTTTCGGTGAAGCATAGTTGTTTGCTTGAAAAAAATCCCTCTTCAGCTCCAACAGTTTTCTCTGTTTCCCATAGCATGAATCCGTTATCTGAAAAAGAAAGTATTGACACATTAATTTGATGATTGTGGGAAAATGATATGATATATGATATAATTATGACAAACATTTGGCAAACAAAGTCGCTGAAGGCTTTATGTCCTGCCTGCGCGAGTAAATGGTTGAACGTACACTAATAACTTATTCACTCACATTTTACATTGTCTTTTGGTCATTCTACAGTTTCATTTCTTACACGTTTACTGAATTGTTGCCTATCAGCATGTGTGATACACTTCTTGTCGTTAATTACTTACTTCTACGCCAGCTCACACCATCCCCGCTGGTAATGTTCCAGCCGCATGCATCAGATTGAAACGTACAGTTTACTACAAACACAAGATGAAATTAAAATTAAAGCAGCAGTAAAAAGCACGGTAAAGCTTATCACTATGTCTAACATGATAAAAATCGGATTTCCGCTCGTGTGTGTGTGTGTGTGTGTGTGTGTGTGTGTGTGTGTGTGTGTGTGTGTGTGTGTGTGTGCTAGGAGTGTGTGTGTGTGTGTGTGTGTGTGTGTGTGTGTGTGTGTGTGTGTGTGCTAGGAGAGAGGGAGATACAGAGAGCGAGAGAGAGAGACCGAGAGAGAGTGGGGTGGGGGTGGGGGTCGGGCGGGCGGTGGGTGGGGGGAGGGGGGGGGGTCGTGTGAGTGCATAGATATCATGACCCAAAGGGTGGTGATGTTGAACTAGTGTGAGTGCTTTTCTAAACTCGTTTTGTTTTATGCAAATGCAAAATTACCCCCATCTTGGTCCTCACCAGCCACCCTACAGCTGCAAGTAAACACAAAATTGACATGGCTTTCCAAACAGTCACAACCTGCATAATTATCAGTTTGAAGACTGAGTTTCAATGCAAGAAACAAATACAGACTAAACTCCATCGTGCAAAGTGCACTTCCGGTACCCGCGACTAAACCACAGTTTGACAACTGTTGCCCCACTCTTTCAGCACAAGAATCATTTAGTGGCGTTGTGCAACTGGATGTTCCCTGGTGTGCCCGTTGTTAAGCAAACAGACAAGTGAATGATGGGTTTACCTGTCACAGACAGCGAAGCTTGATGAGAGGAAGGTCAGGGTGATAAGCACAGGCCAGGGACGCGACATCAGGGTGGGTGGGTGTTTGGGGGTTTAACGACGCGACATCAGAGGCACTTCAGTTTTCTGCAATAAATAGTTGTAGGTTACATTTTGGTAGCCTGCGATGAAAGGAACAGTCGAGGACTCTGTCTCACACACACACACACACACACACACACACACACACACACACACACACACAGATAGAGAGAGAGAGAGACAGAGACAGACAGACAGACAGGAACGCAGGCACACAGGGGGCATGGAACACACCACTTTCAGGCTGACGGTCGCCTAGCTACTTTAACTGTCGAAACAATTAGTCTACACATTCAGATCATGCTGCTTGCTACACGGGTTTGGCGGGTCGACTGGCTGACACCCGAGTCACTTTCGAAGAGGCATAAAATCCCCCCGGACAGTTTACTCCTCTGAAGAAATATTATACCTTTGCAGTTTCGACCTTCAGGAATTTTAAAGTGTGTCTCATCTCTATATTCAGACATAATATCATACTCGTACATAACATACACACAAATATGGATCGTTCGTACTTTTATATAGAAACACTGACTTAGACATATCACATACCGCATGGTATAATCAAAACATTTGCACACAACTGTGGCTGACTTTTCACACTCGACCCCCGAACAAAGCAGACTGGTGATAGCGGGAGGGCGGGCGAGTGACGGGAATGGGGTGTTGGTGGGGGTGGTGATTGGGGGAATGGATTCAATACAGTTTTTAAGTTGTTTCTCTATAGAGAAACAACTTTATGAGACGGGGCAGATTTTGCTGCGCGCAGCAGCAAGTTTCAGTGATACAAAACAAGACTGTGACGTTTCTCCACACAATAATACTTTCACGCACATAGTGACGTAACGAAACCTGCGTCATAGACACTTGACGTGCACACTATGCTGCTGCGTTCTTTTTGGCGGGAGTTGTGAGACGTGTGTCTGTGTGTGTGTGTGTGTGTGTGTGTGGACGGATGTAATGATGGCTATCTCCTAAACCACCTCGATGGAGGCCTTTTTACTTTGAGATAAAATGGGAAATCACCTTCTCCAGACCTACCTTTCACGATTTTTAGCCTGCCGCATTTTCAGAAGAGTTGTCGCCGATTTTAAAAAATCGGTCGTGTTACGAATTTTTTCGAAAAAGTTGTTCAAATTCCTTCATTTTCTAGACTTTGGAAGTTCACCCAATCACACTGCCTGTATTCGTGGTACAGCTCTGCAGCTCTGACTGGTTTTGTGTAAAAAAAATATTTTCGAGGTAGGGGTGGTTTGCACATAAGATCAAATATCTATGAAAAGACTACTGCAAATTACTTATCATCCCGGCGTTTTTGTCTAGTGTGACGACTGCACATATGACAGGAACTACTGCACTATTATAGCTTTAGCATTTAGAATAACTGAACTTTTAGATAAACATAACTTTTTCAAGTTTCTGCGAAAAGCACCGGTCAAAAGAGTTCCAAATTTTCGATTTCATAAGTACAATCCAAGGTATTCTAGTCCATGTTTCACCAGCCCTCTAGATCTTCCAGATTTTATGTAAAAATTAATTCAGCCAGGGAAGTCACAAAAGCAACAGGGAAATTACAAGACATGCACAAGCATCATCTGTCATACCACCAGTGTGAAGCTGACGTCAAACGCTTAGTTCCCAGACAAAATAAGCAAGTATCGTCACTGCCTCCGACATTTCACCAGCCCTCTAGATCTTCCAGATTTCATGTGAAAAATAATTCAATCGGGGAAGCCACAAAGCCAACAGGGAAATCACAAGACATAAACAAGCTTCCTCAGACGATCGCAGTGCTAGAGGCTGACGTCAAAATGTTTAGTTCGCGGAACTGACGTCATCTCTCCGTCTGTGTATGACGACCTGCCTGAGGCTGACGTCAAATGTTTAGTTCACGGAACTGACGTCTCTCTCTCTCTCTCTCTCTCTCTCTCTCTCTCTCTCTCTCTGGGGAGCCAGGGTAGCCGAATGGTAGAGCGTTGGACTTTCAATGCTCGGGTCGAGAGTTCGAATCCGGCTTGGGCCAAATATTTGTGCTGGCCTTTCTCTCGTTGCCCCGTCTTTGATATCACCCTTACGTGGTGGAAAAGGACGTTAAACTCCTAAACACCCACCCACCCACTCTCTCTCTCTCTGTCTCTCTCTCTCTCTCTCCCCCCACCCGGCTCCACCCCCAGTCACATGACTAATCGGTCGAGGTCGTAGAGGATCTAGTGTCATTGGTAGAACATGGAGAGGGGAGAAACGGCAACAATAACAATAAAACAGACAAAATAAAAAGAAATTTGGAGAAACAACTTTGTAGGACGGGGCCGTTCCTCCTTGTTTTTTTTACACGGAAAACAAGTGCACTTACAGACTTTGATTAGAGCATAGTCTGGAAATTACTTTTCCCTGTCCATTAATCACATGTATCATCCAGTCATGCTTTACAACAGAATGTATCTCGGTTTATTAAGACGAAAAAGACTTTATGCAATGTTAACCAAGCAGGCTAGTGACTGATAGGATTACCTGTCACAGATAGTGAAGCTTGATGTGAGCCAGGTCAGAGAGACAACCGCTTGCATGGGTGACACTGTGCTACACACACACACACACACACACACACACACACACACACACACACACACACACACACACACACACACACACACACACAATGAACGAATTCTTAAAGTTTGATAAATAAACGTGTGTTTCGGTCTCTGGCTAAGACTCGCATTACTACCGTCATCTTGAAAAGGACCCACTTCCTTGTCAAATTCAAAGCGCTCAGGTCATATGACGGTCGGTTACATTTTAGCTCGATTGTTTGCACACAGAGTTGAAACGCATTCCTTATTTAACCACCGAGTGCTATAAACTTGAAACAAACGCAATACCATGAACCACGACATAATAGAGGTGTGTGTGTGTGTGTGTGTGTGTGTGTGTGTGTGTGTGTGTGTGTGTGTGTGTGTGTGTGTGTGTTTACAGCTGATTACGTTGACACAAGTAAGCTACAATTTCGTCTACAAACAAGAATGAGTTTACCCTGTCTCAGCTCAAACATAATTTCGTGACTGCTGAAAAGTACGCGAAATGTCTGTTTTCACTAAACCTATCACGAGGTAAGTCGTATAACAAATGTGATAAATGAGCAAGTGAATTCTGTCAGACTAGGTTATACAGCCGTGAATAAACACCTACCTGCTAACACACTGAGACACGCACAAAACTGCCCGCTGACACAGTACACAGCTCTGTGCCTGACTACAGTAACAAGGAAGTAAAACCTAGCTTCAATTGTGATGGTCCTGTGGCCTGCCTATTTATAAATCTCTATTGTCAAGCTGGCGACAGGGCGCGATTAGCACAAGCATGCATAACTTAAAGGGGCTACTGGTACCATTTTTATGCTTACAGATCGTTCTGAGCTGTTTTCGTTCTACCTGTCATCACACCACTTAGACACCTGGGCCCGTACGTAAAAGTCGAGGTTAATTTAACCCACGGCTACGGGCCTAACCCAGACTAGGACAAAAGAAACGCAAAAGCAAAATTAAATTTAAAAAAAAGGAAGCGATGAAAGGAAGAAAAAAAAAACTCTTCTATAACGATCGACTCAGGCACCTTGCTAGAATGGGCCCGCTTCCTGATTTAAAAAAAAAATACCCTAGAGCTAGTTTAGTTCGAGGTTAGAGTCTAACCCAGGGCTTAAAGCCCTAACCTCGACTATTAAATACGGGCCCTGGGCAGTGAAAGCTTCTGTAATGCTGGCACTGAGTCAGCAGAACCATACTCGATGACGCGGAGACCACACTGAGCACTCCAGTAGTGTAACAACAGGCGTAGAATTAGAATGTTCAACCGCTCGCGCGAAGTGTAATACCATTGTATTAAGAGCATCAAGAGCTGTACTAGTCATCGCGATAGACCTTTTTGAGCGTACAGGCGCACTCACGAGCAAAACTGTTCCAAAACGTAAGTTGGCTTAGCAAACGTGGAATTAGCACGTTTAAAGAGGCTAACGCTACATTATTTTTATGTTCACCGATCGTTCTGAGCCGTTTATTATCACGCCACTTAAACGCCATCACATGCAGTGACAGCGTCTGTAATGCTGGCACTGAGCCAACAAATGCGTACTCGCGCTTCAAATATCACTGAGTCTTCTTTGAGAATGTGTTGGTAGAGCAACGGACTGTGAGTGCTGGAGTGAAGGGAAGAATTCCACCCGGACGCCAAACGTTTGAGCTGGATTTTCTGCATTTTGATATCGAGCGCCCGTAGGTGATTGAAAAGGACGCCCCCCCCCCCCCCCAAAAAAAAAAAAAAAAAAAAAAAGAAAAAAGAAAAAAAGAAGACCAGTAATCCATTAATTCAACCAGTTACCTAATCAGCTAGCTAGCTTACCAATCGACAGTTTTTTTTCAAGTACTTCAGAAAGCACGTGAAATGAAAAGTGTGGCTTTTGCTGCACTTAACAAAATATAGACAGGTCCAAAAGTCCTTTCAAAAATAATTTTATAATAGTTTTATTGTCCACAAACCAATCTCACTAAAACACAGTCCAAACACATTACAACACTGAAAATCATCGCAGCAATCCATTCCCTGACACACGCACACACACGCGCCCGGTTTGCTGTCCTCAGTAAATTCCATTTTCAGCAGACAGACTTGAAAAACACACATTAAAGTACTCACTCAAACACTGATTCTTACTTGTGTTCACTACACTCATTTGCGGTATAACTGAAACACAAACTACAATTCCACAATTTTTGGGGCGGTCGGTGGTCTAGTGGCTATGAGACTTGTTACCAATGCGAGAGGTGGGGGGTTCGAGTCCCACTCGGGGCAAAGAATTTTTCCTTCTCGTACGTGGCAGCGTTCATTCGGGCCGATCGTCGGGGGTTCTCTCCGGGTACTCCGGCTTCCTCCTCCTCTGCCCTGGAAATGTTCAGCCCACCAAATTTGAAAAATAAATGCAATTTTAAATTCCGAAATTTCAATAGCTGAGCTGACCCTTCGCACCACGTGATTGTAATGTGTTTATGTCCAGTGTGTGAGAGAATGCGTGTGATTCACGTGAGCGTGCGTGTTGGGTTCAGTTCGCGGCGCTTTGAACCGATTCATGAAATTGGGTAAAGCGCCTATACAATACTCATTATTATTATTATTACTTTGACTTGAGTTTGTGTCAACAGACCTGTCCGAGGGTGAATCCTCGTCCAACACATCAGTTTGATAAATGAACAAGTGAATTAAGTCAAACCAGTGTATACAAGCGTTGATAAACACGTACCTGCCACCAGTGAGACACACACAGCACAACCGGCCGACACATTGTTGAACTGGAGACGAAAAGACCGCAAGCTTACGGTAACGAGGAAGTAAAACCTCAAACTGTAACTGTCCTTGAACCTGCTTATTTATAGACCGCTATCGTCAACCTGGCGTGATGGAGTGATAAGCACAACCATGCCAGAGTTTCACACAGCCGTGTAAATGCATGCAGCACTAGTGAAAAACTAAAGGGGTGTTTACGCGATTCAGCAGAGCTTAGCGGTAATATCATGCTATAAATCACGACTTTTTTTGTAGAATGGGTGCAGGTTGGTTTTGTAGGCTGAGAGCTGAAAAGGGGGAGCGTAGGAAGGGAGTGCACGGGACGAGGGGCGCGGCTAAGTAAACTTGTACCCCGAGGCCTCAAGAAGGAAAAACCCAAAGGATTTTATTTATTCAGCAATACGTGACAGACTGTTACTGAGCACCTTTAGAAACTAATTCTCTCTCTCTCTCTCCTTACATAAGACAACGTAAGTTAAGGTAACGTCTACCATACCCTACCATACCACATCCTACCCTACCCTACCCTACCCTACCCTACCATACCATACAAATAACACCACACCATACCACACATACCACATCACACCACACCACCACACAGCTACGCTATACTACACTACACTACTTTAAACTACATCACACAACACAACACAACACAACACAGCACAGCACAGCACAGCACAGCACAGCACAGCACAGCACAACACAACACAACAGAATTATCCTTTCAGCTGACACTGTTATTTTATTTGGTTTCGAGTACAATTAAGATATTGGAATAATTTGTCCATGCATTCATCAGACAGGCACTGGCTTTAACATAATGAGTCAGAAGGTCTACAAAGAAGCTTCCTATAATTTAAAACAACTGTGCCCAAGGGATGATAATGGTAAACAAAAAAAAAAAAGGCAAAAAAACAGACTGTTGTGGAAATATACTGAGGGGAAAAAAAGACACACGACCTAGACAACAGTGGGCAGAAACAGAAGATCATGCGGTGCCTGATGATTATCAGATGCACAAAATCAATGGCACGTGCACACAGAATTGATTAGACGTTCGTATTGAAAACTGTGAAGTTTCCTGTTTCCTGTAGCATCTTATTTCCTGTCAGCGCGGTACACGAAGCCAGGACCGACTTTACTGAATCCTCTGTGTGTGTGTGTGTGTGTGTGTGTGTGTGTGTGTGTGTGTGTGTGTGTGTGTGTGTGTGTGTGTGCCTGCCTATCAATACCTACCAATAATCACTAATAGAACAATTTATCCTTTTCGGTCGTTATAGGTCAAGTTGTCAAGGCTATTCTATGTTTAAAGACGTAAACAAGTGTCTCTTGAAACCTTCGTCAAACAAAGAAGTACAAAAAAGCAGTCTGTCGATAACAACAGCAACAACAATAACAAAAGAGCGTACAACGCTTCAACCTGCGAAAGATGCAACGTTTAGCTTTCACATTATTTTGTTTAACTCGTTACACACAAAAACGTCATTACATGGTTAAAACTCCTGGTGTAAAATAATCAACTGGTCACTCACATTTAAAGTGGTACACTGTACTAGAAAACCTGTTACGGACCATCGTCAAATTAACTGATGTACGTGGTCATTTCTCTGAAAATGCTATACACTGTACAGTAATGTTGTTGTCCATATTTCAAAGGTCAGTCTTTGTTAAAAGCTAAGTGATGTGGGCGAAGGACAGAAATACACAGGGCCTCAAAATGCCTATATATTCCCTATTAGCCTCAGGCATCACAGTCACCTCTAAAATGTGCTTCAATCTAGACACAATTACTATCATGAACAGACCGTTCAAAGGCACGCACCTGACAGGGTTTTAAACAAATTGAATGTCTCTTTTTCGCTCAGGCCTCACTGGAGCAATGCACGTCTGCTTTCTCTTAAGGCCAGATAGGCAGTTCACACAAATCCGCTCGCCTCACTTGTGTCCCATCTCTGTGCCCCAGCTTCCAGTCCCAGCTTCCCTGGCAGCTTGCCTCTTTCTGTGACCGCCTGCCATGCACCTGGACCTACTTAATAACAACAACAACAACAAACCCAAAAATCACGGTTTTTTTCATGACAACAAAACTCACTACAGACTAGCACACTTGCCATACAGGGTACCTCAAATAAACACCAAACATGACCCAACACGGTCAATTTGTGTCCTTACGCCTGTTTATTTCCGAGTGACGTGGCTGTACATGTTGTCGATGTCTTCTCCACTCTGCTGTCCCTGACCACGACCGTCAAACTGCAGACTGTTGTATTCCTCATCACCCTGCAGATGGTTGTACACAGCATGGCCACCTTCTTCATCTCGGTCGGTCACCGCAGCACTGGATGAACGGCCATGATCAAAGTGCAGGCTGTTGTACTCTTCTTCACCAGAGGGCAGTGTAGTTGTGGCGCTAGAATCCACGTTCACATAGTCCCTACGTTTCTGTACATTGCCGGTGGAAGCGCTAGAGACATTTGCTGCGGGTCTGGCCAAAGAATATTCGTTGCTTCTGTCCGTGTCAGTTGGAGCTCCCTGGTCCTTCTTTCCCACGTGATCGTAAACCTGATTGGTGCCAGGTGCAGCACGAAGTGGCTGATGGGATATGGTGTTGTATTCGCCATCTTGTTCATCATCTGTTTTGACGTTTGAAGGTGTAGTCTCTGCGTTCTGTTTAGGGGTGTTCCTGGGTGTGCTGTACACGGCTGTGGACTGGACTGCGGCAGCTAACACGTATCCATTGTCTACCTTGGGCTTTCTATCGTTCCTGCCTGTGGCAGCGGCTGCAGTGCTGTAGTAGTCTGAGGTTACTGCGTCGCTCTGGTCTCTGGTTTCATGCGGGCGGCCACAGTTACTCGTGGAACGAGGCTTGGACGCAGTTTTGGGGCCTTTCTGTGGAACACTGTAGACGTCTTGAGGCTTCGGTTTGTTCACCTTTGCGTAAGTGTTGTCTACGCCACTTGGAGCAGGAAGCTCTACAGGGAGACAGGAATGTGCTTAACACGGTAATACAAACGGAAAGTGTTTCATGTTCTCTAACACGTACACCCTGATTTGGAAAGTGTGTCTCGTTCTAGGACGCATACATGTTCAATTTTTTGTTATCGCTAATAAGGATGACAGCGGAAAGGGCAGACAATCGAGATACGCGTGTAAACAATTTCGAAGTTGACCGTGATAAAGAAGAGTGAACAAGAAATAAGACTTTGAGACACCTTGATGTTTACAACGTGAGCCATAAGTACGAAAACCGAAAAAAAAAATGAAGTGTGGACTCGTTTAACAATTTCTCTTCAATTACCATTTTCTGGTCGCATCTCGGGTGAATATGTACTGTTCATCTCACCAAGCTTCAAAATGTCAGGAGTGGTTTCGCTGAAAACGGGAAAAATGCGATCTGTATTCTGATACGTGAACATGAATTGTTTATTGAATTGTACGTACGATAACGCGAAAAAGCGCTTAGCCTCAACTGGGTGCACTAGAGAGCTGATAAAATCACGCACGACAAAAGAGTTCAGTGGATTTTGTCTAATAAAAATTCTTCTGGAGAATAACGCTCCTTGTTTATGTTTTCTTTTTTTGTGGTGATAAATCGGTACATGAAAATTTAGCAGTTGCATTAGCATTAGCAGCTAAAACACACGTTTAGTCGTTCCTTACGGTTTTTGTTTTTTTCTCCAGCGGTTGAGTATTCCCGTAAAGCCTCCAGTGTTGCCATCGCTCCCTTTTCGTCGAATGATGACGATGATGACGACGACTACCAATACTACAACAGCAACCACCGCCACTGAGACGCCGAGGTCGATTGCAAGTCCGTTGTCTGAGTCATTGCTGGCTTCATTCTCGTCGGCAGATCTGTCCAGAGCATCTAATGAATAAATAAACAGATGAATATATTTTTCAACACGGTTTTTTCAGGGACAGGTAGTCTTGTTTATATATTTGTGATTAAAGGACTGTCCAATGAAAACTTTTATAGAAATTCAGTATATACTTTTTGACATGCATTGTAAATCAGACCTTGCTCTATCAAGTGATTTGCTTGTGGATTCTACAGATGCAAATAAATGCCCTACACATATTTCTGAATATTCTGAATTTGAATTTGAAAGCATTTTTAAAAAGACAAAACGGGCAACGCTGGAAAAACTACAAAACAACAACAACAACAACAACAACAACAACTGGATCCGTTGATCCGAGATGATGTAAAGCACAGTCTTCTCCCCTACTCCGGCCGCTACGTCTCGACGTCTCGAGTCAGTTGTCGAATCTACACCAGTTTCACTGTTGAATTCAAACCTGTTGAAACGTCGTCTGGTTGCATTGATGCCAACTGTGTTGTTTGTAAACCTGCGTTTGGTTCCGATGCTGTCGTTTCTATGTCGACATGCCGCCTCTGTGATGTTGTACCTGGTGTCGATGTTATCGCATTTGGTGTTTCTGATATTCTTGTCGTTTCGTCTGTTGCCGATGTGGCGATTCCGCTCTTTTTAAGAGTGACTGTTTCCAGAATCACTTCAAAGGACCAACCGGTGTTGTTGTTCTTCCAGGCCTGTATACTGATCTTTAGACATAACATACGAAAAACGTGAAGATTCAACTGAAGATAGACACGTTATATGATTAGATGTTAAAATAATGTGAAACGGAAAGAACAGAAGTGTTATGCAGTGATGTCAAAGCCCATCTTCCTATGACTCCATGATAACAGAATGTTCTGAGCTCTTTTGGAAATGTCTAGCATCGCTCCACTTAAACACCTGCACAGTGACAGCATCTCACAGGCTTCAGTCACTGAACCAAAAGAAGGGTACACGCGAGTGGAATTATCAAGGAGTCAGCTAGCGTTGGGGTACGGTGAACCGTTGTGTAGGGCAAGTTGATTTTTTGCCTGTTCGTACAGCCTGCATTTACAGCTCCGCTAATCATTATTATTGACTAAATCGAAGAATAGCGCAATTCTTCCAAAACATAAATTAGATGATGTGAACGATGGGAGTGGGTGGGGGTGGGGGTTTGGGACTTTAACGCCTTTTTGCACCACGTAAGGGTGATATCAAAGACGGGGCAACGAGAAAAAGGCCAGCACAAATATTTGGCCCCCAGCTGGAACTCACGACCCGAGCATGAAAAATCCAACGCTCTGCCATTCGGCTATCCCGGCTCCCCGTGAACGATGGACTATAGCATTTCAAAGTACAAATCCATAAATACGACTAGTCGCTAAAGCTCTGATGATTTCATATGGTCATGTACAATGGAAACAAGTGGGGAGGTTGGGGTGTAACGGCAAAACAAACCACGGATGACAGTTCACGACAGGGGGCTGGGAAGACCTTTCTGAGGAAACGTTTTTTTTTTTTCTGTAAATTTTCTTTCTCTGACTTCCATCAGTCTGATTCAAAGGCAAACGTAATTTGCAAGAAAGAGTTGAACTTGACTTACCGAGCTGTTTGTACCACGTGGCGGAACTGGCACTGTCTTGGTTTGGATGTCATGAGAATAGTCTGTTGTGTTCCAAAGTGGCAACATTTGGCCATCAACGTTATGAAGAATAACTATCATGCACATCCCTTCCATGCATTTGATCCTGTACTTAATGGTTATCGTATAGTTTGTCTGTGTACAGGTTAGATGGATGACCAGATCAGTAAACCAGCCAGTGCTCTTGTTTGACATATCAGCCACCGCACCATGTGTATACCCGCCTTCACCTGTGGAATAATCGTATGCTATGATCAAAGAGTAATTTGCCCATTACAAGCGATTATCGTTTTTAGCTGTTTTCGTGGTATCTATCATTACACCACTTAGACACCTGGTCATGACAGCGTCTGTAGTGCTGACACTGAGCAAACAGAAGCGTATTCGATGACGCAGCGGCCACACTCAGCGCTCCAGCGGTGTAACAAAAGTCGTAGAATTTGAATGTTGGACCACTCGTACAAAGTGTAAACAAGATTGTATCGCGTTATTAGCTGTACTAATTATCAAGATAGTGTGTTTCGAGCCTACACGCGTACCCAGAAGCTAAACTAGTCCAAAACATGAGTTGGTTTATTAACAAAGATTGAATTAGCCCGTTTACTTCGCCTTTGACTGATGACACATGAATTTGACTGCTATTAATCCCACTACTGATTCAGGCAGATTGTTGCTACGTCGATTATTTGACCACGAGGTTCTTAAAAAGTACGGTAATCAAGCGTTACTGCTGCCGTTTATTTGTTTCTTTGTTGGTAGGTTTGTTTGCTTGGGCCATCGGGTATGACTCCGACACCAACGTGTGCCCTTTATCTGTCTAAAATACACGTGTTCTCTCTCTCTCTCTCCCCCCCCCCCACCCCCTACACACACACACACACACACACACACACACACACACACACACACACACACACACACACACATTTCTCTTGAAACAATGCTATCCCATTCTGCCCTCATCCTCACTGTTGTACGGACTCACAGCAGTTTATATAAAGCGCATAAAACATATGAACGTACTAGGGCATGTCGTGTTGTAGAACATGACGTCGTCTATTGCCATAACCCCGTTGTGCACAACCGCCACGAACTGTACCTGTAGTGAAGACAATATAATTACATAGAGTTTTCACAATGAGGTGCCCCCGATTACGGAAAATACACCACACGAGTCTGTTGATTTCGGCCGAAAAACTGCGAGTTTTAACGAGATCAACGAGCGAGTGTGGTGTATTTTCCGTAATCGGGGGCACCGAGTTGGGAAAATTATTTATACCACGTCCATACCAACATTTGTTTGATTTGAAAGCTGACATCGGCATTCCAAGCGGCTGCTTCGCACAGGCACGCAACCTGTGTACTTTTGTGCACGAGGCGTTTTACATCCCGTTGTGCATGCGCTTAAGAAGTAGCTCCTTTCACAATGACCCTGTTGCAGGAATGTAAGTCACCTAAACGTTTACCAAGCAGCGAACACCATCACCACCACCAAAAAAAAACAAAAAAAAAAAAAAACACCACCACCACCACTACCACAACACGGCAAAAATCAACGACAAAAGCAACGAACGCAAGACGAACACAAAACGAAAACAAAAACTCACTGCCGGTTCAAAGAGAAATGTAAACACAGTCCGTAAGGAAACAGATTCCGTAACCGTAAGTTTGTGTCATTTTACAATAACAATAACTATGACAACAATAGAGTGTGCACAACACACAAAGCAGCGCAAACTGTTAGCATTTGAGCGAATCATTTCCGTCACTGATGTTAATGTTAATGCACTGGGGCCAACATCTGCAAGGCGGGAAGCTGAAATCCTGACGGGTTCTCAACGCGAGCCGTGTGATCTGATTCAGTGAGAGTGGCGGGCACATTTGAAGCACTGACGCTGATACTGGAGTTTAGGATCTTGGACACTTTACGCTGTTGGTACATGTTCTACCCAAGCGTGCTTATTTCAACATTTTCTTTTTACAACATGCCCCCTTCTTCCAAGATAGAAAGGGTTGACCGAGTTGCACGCTGCCTTCGAACGCAGTAACTGAGAAGAGCGCTTTAGGTAGAGGGACACTGGACAGCGGTCAGTGTTTTCTTCGTTGGTGTAGGCCCTCGTTCTTTCGCTGGCGTATACATAGGGACTCGAACGGTTACGTGTTTTAGTGACCCGTTCCTTTTAGGCTAGAAACCGACAGCCGTCTGCGTCAATTCAGTTCAAATCAAATCAAAGTCAAATCAATGTGTGAACCTTCCATTTTGTCAGTCTACAGCTGAAACTGTGTATTCCTACACAGCGGTGCATGGGTACTTTTTAGGTACATCGATAATTCACGTGTGAGTTGCATGGGTACAAAGTTATACCACGCGTGGTGAATTACGGGCTTTACACCATTACCTGTAATAGTGGTAGAATGGTATAAAATTCAGTACCTAACATGAAGAATATCCGGTCTCAGTTACAATCTCTAAACCTTACACTAAACCCCCAGGATTATTCCTCTTCACTAAAACTAAATACTAACTCGTAAATGTTTTACATCCTTCAGGAGTGCAGTAGCGTAGGTCCAGTGTGTGGTATTAGATTTATCGTAGGTCCAAACTGCAGTCCATGTTGAATTGTACCACTGTCGTACAGTGAGCCGGGATGTACCGAGTGACTTGTAGAACCAGAATGACAGACAGCGGTGTTGTGGAAGGTCGTCACTGTAAAGAACTGCTTGGTTTCCGGATTGTGTGCCCCTTCCACTGACGTATATATATCGGCCTGAAACACACACACACACACACACACACGGGGCACTACAAGTTGTATCAATAACCAACAAGTACTGTGCTCTTTGCAGACAGGTTAACCGAAATGATACGGGGAAATGAAACTTTATCAGTTAATTACTCCAAAGAGATTCACTGGGCGGTATCTTCCGTACACAATGTCTTAAGTAGTGTTCGCGCGCGTTTGCAATCTCCTAACGCGTGTTAAGTTGTGCTTGGTGAATTATTTTCAGAGTCGTGCATACCCCTTTTTATGTCAAGAGAGAAACAACGCGGCTACCATGGTGCAAAACATGCACATGTGTATTAGTCTGCTTTCGTCTTTTGTCAAAGTGTAATGAGGCAGGAACTTAAATTGTTTCGGCATAGTCCTTAGGCGTCTTGTTTGCACTTGCCACGTGGGGAATAATAGGTGTAATTGTTTACGTGTAAGACCTAAAGGTATGTAGAAGTACAGACACACTGAAGTAGTGTGGAACAAACCATGGTGGTTTCTAAACGTGTGATCATCATAAGGGCCTCCTGGAGAATTGCCTGGAGAGTATCCTTGTGTCCATTTTGCGGTGCTGTTTTCGTACTGGTGCCAGGAAGGACAGGTCACTTCGAAACTGCAGTCTCCTACACAAAGCGATTTGTAAACTGTTCACACACACACACACACACACACACACACACACTGTCTCACACACACACACTGTCTAGAAAAAAATCATAATTTTGTCAAAGAAGACGTGTACAGTCGTTAACACCATACATGTTACGGAGACGTTTATAAAACGGAGTAAATTGCATATACGTAAATTAAACAAACACAATTATACACAAGACGATATTGACAACTGCATTTGGCTTCAATTGAGTGATAATGATTGTGTCGTTTTTCAATAAAAGTGTGTTTGACTGTACCATGTTTAGGACAGGAGCCCGGTGCTGTCCTCAGATCGTGAACAGCCAAACCGCCGCTCGCATCACTATAAGCGATGTTCCCGTCAAAGGCCAGCTGGTAGCACAGTAAACGTTACATACACCGTGTACACTGCGGTCGTCGGTATTTCTCATATTTTTATCATAAAATCTTATTTTGTTTTTTGCGATTTACTGACGAGACTTCTCAAAACGAGAAAGGAAAAACGTAAAACCCATGGTATCACTTTTTCTGTATTTTTATGACGAAAATGGAAATGGCCATAAAAACTACAGTATCAGATCATATGCAAGTTATCTTAAAAGTCTTTTTTCTTCGTAGTATCACCTAGATAGTATAAGCCTTGCCACAAGCAACTACGTTCAAGAACAACTATTGTCTTGATATCAGATAAAGTGGACGTCGTACTTCACACACACACACACACACACACACACACACACACACACACACACACACACACACACACACACACACACACACACCTGGAAAGGTTGTGTCAATCTTCTATCGGAGATGGACACGTGAACCAAGTGCCAGTCATCTCCTGTTTTGTTGGACGAGCTCCATAACACTGAGTTCTCAGACTCTTGCTTTGAGCTCACTATCTGTGAAATCATGCAGTAGGAAAATCGTGATCATCGTGACCATGATAGTCAGTATTTAGATATTCCAATCGCTTTTTTCAACAGTACTTCAACTGATCAATTGATTGATTGATTGACTGATTGATTGAGTGTGTGTGTGTGTGTGTGTGTGTGTGTGTGTGTGTGTGTGTGTGTGTGTGTGTGTGTGTGTAGATTTTGTTTTCGAGACTTTTTTTTACCCCGAAGGGTTTTTGGTATTCATTGTCGTTGTTGAACTGATTATTCGTTCACTAACCATTCAGCTCTATAATTTTATTGTGTTACGTTTTGCGTGTTAATGTGAGCGCATTACCGTGACACTGAGTGTCCCCGTGTAGTATCCATTGGAGCGGTAATAGAACTGTAGACAGACGTCAGTAGGACTAGACGGGAACTCGGGGGTCAGAAATCTGGCTGTTCTATCCCAAGACTGCTTGTTGTCGACATACGCGTATCCATCTACACACACACACACACACACACACACACACACACACACACACACACACACACACACACACACCTGTTTGAACACTACTTAAGACATTGTGTACGGAAGATACGGTCCAGTGAATCTCTTTGGAGTAATTAACTGATAAAGTTTAATTTCCCCGTATCATTTCTGTTAACCTGTCTGCAAAGAGCACAGTACTTGTTGGTTATTGATACAACTTGTAGTGCCCCGTGTGTGTGTGTGTGTGTGTGTGTGTGTGTGTGTGTGTGTGTGTGTGTGTGTGTGTGTGTGTGTGTGTGGATTGTAGTCCTGATAGTTGTAGCTGTTGTGTTTGCTGCTAGTATTGTTGTCATTGATGTTGTAGCAAGGATTGGAATTTTGATTTAATGTAACATCGCAAATGAAAGAAAGCAGGAAGAGGGCATTCACGTTACTCACGGTTCCTTTTCCAAGTGTCGTTGAGTGAGATTACTAAATCACAATCCGTCTCAAAAGAGCAATACGTAAACAACCTTGGATCTGCAGCTACAGGGAAAAAAATAATAATACAACAATTGCAGGATGACACTTTATTGGCATGAGAGTGTCAGTTTGTTTGTTTGTTTGTTTTTTTTTTTGTTTTGTTTTTTTTTTTTACATCAGATGACCCGTATATTGAGCAATATTGTAATCAGAATTCAAATTTAAGGTTTACTATTTTGGAGCAAAACGATATCATGTATGTGCCACATTTGCTTCTATACCGACTTTCAGGCCGACGGAAACGTACACTCTTATGTAATCCCTAGTGTTACTAATATTATAACACTAAAATACTATGTTAATGCGCTTATTATTATCATAATTATTATTATTAACTCGCTAACTTACATGAAAAGATCCCGAGACAAAACCAAAAAACAAACATTTTTTTTTTCTGTTGATGTTTCTACTTGACTAAAACGTGATACATGACAAAGAACTACACACGACCCACACAACCTTTCTTTTATCAAAATAAATAAATGAAAAAGAATAATCACAGCACGTTACCACCCCCCTCCCCCCCCCTCCACCTCACCGTTTACGTATACCACTCACGTTTAGAGTGCAAACTCCAGCCAGAGTTATTCCATCCACACCAAGTATGATTAAATCTGCAGACTGAAAGCAGGAGATAGATAAAAACATTACATGACACGAAAACATACACACTCATCTATTTCTTTTACAGTCGGCATGAACATTGTGATCTGCCCTAAATTACAAAATGTAATGCCATGTTTATACCAAGACATTTCTCAAATTACAAAGGTCGTGTGTGGGTGAGGAAGCATAAGAATGCATGTACTAGTAAGTGTCATGATTTTCGCTCGAGCGAATTCACTGTTTACTCAGTTCTCGCATACTTTTGATTTTTATCACTGCGCTGCACTGAAACATAGTTACCGTTGCTCAAAGGACGATAAAAAAAAAACAAATACAAAAGTCTCATATCGCTTTACTTGCCTGCGTTTTCGCTGTTCATGTCACTGCATCTGACGGAAATGAAGTGAAAAATAATGATTGAGTTAACATCAGTAACAGGCTGACAACGTCAGTGCACCAGCAGAAGCAGCACATCTGAAGGCGCACCCATAGAGGAACACCCATATTCTGGAATGGAAATGAGCTTGGAGTCCTCTGCAAACTTCGACTTATCGGTCGTCCACGGATAAGTCACAATTCGGATAACTCGAACGAAAGTCAATTCGACTTAAGCACGTTCGATTGAATAATGTTGATCATTTATTATTTCTGAGAATTTGAAAGTCTACCAAAGATGATTTTTTTCTTTCCCTTGCGAAATACATAAACAGCCAGGACTACGTACGTGTCGGAAGACGCATTTCTCAGTGAAACCATCAACAAAGTCCAGGCAGTCAACTCCCGGATCTGCATTGTGGTAGCCAAATCCAGTG
>JACVVK020000130.1:35000-60000 GCA_018292915.2 Batillaria attramentaria | reverse complement strand
GATATATGTTTGATATATCGGAACATCATTCAGCAGTTACATTTAATCATTAAACCACACATTTATTCGTTCCTTACGGCTTTTGTTTCTTTCTCCAGCAGTTGAGTATTCCCGTAGAGCCTCTGTTGTTGCCATCGCTCCCTCTTCGTCGGATGATGACGATGATGACGACGACTACCAGTACAACATCAGCAACCGCCGCCACTGAGACAATGAGGACGATCGCAAGTCCGTTGTCTGAGTCATTCGCATCGGCATATCCGTCTGAAAAGTAAAAAGTACTTTATTAAAAAATAAACCTTTATCAAGTACACACCCTGTTTGGAAGTCCAGACACTTGTTAATATGTTGTAATTATAGGACTATGGGATGAAAACTTGTATAGAGATGCAGTATATACTTTTTGACATGCATTATAATTCAAACCTTTCTCTATGAAATGATTTGCTTGTGCATTTACAGCCGCAAATACCGCACAAAGCAACATGATTTATTGGAAAGTATTAATAATAATAATAATAATAATAATAATAATGAGTATTGTATAGGCGCTTTACCCAATTTCACGAATCGGCTCAAAGCGCCGCGAACAGAACCCAACATGCACGCTCACGTGAATCACACACATTCTCTCACACACTGGACATAAACATATTACAATCACGTGGTGCGAAGGGTCAGCTCAGCTATTTAAAAGTATTTTGAATTTGAATTTGAATACATTTCTAAAACACAAAACGGGCGATTGCCGCAAAGCAAGAAAAACTACCAAACAACTCTACTCGATACACTGGACGCTGTAGGAGAGAAAATTGGATCCGCTTATCCAAGATCATGTAAAGCACAGTCTTCTCCACCGTTGGATTCAAACCTGTTGAAACGTCGCCTGGTTGCTTTGATGTCAACTGTGTCGTTTGTAAACCAGCGTTTGGTTCCGATGTTTCTACGTTGACACGCGGCCCCCGTGATGTTGTAGCTGTCGTGTCTTCTGTTGCCGATGTGGCGATTCCGTTCTTTTTAAGAGTTACTGTTTCCAGAATCACTTCAAAGGACCAACCGGTGTTGTTGTACTTCCAGGCCTGTATGCTGATCTTTAGACATAACATACGAAAAACATGAGGATTTAGCTGAAGATAGCCATATGATATATGTGTTAAAATTAAAGTGAAACGGAAAGAAGAGAAGTGCTCCGTAGTGATGTTAAAACCCATCTTCCTATGATTCTATGATAACAAATTGTTCAGAGGCCTTTTGGAAATGCCTAACATCATTCCACCTAGACACCTGTAGAGTGACAGCATCTCACAGGATGCAGGCACTGAACCAAGAGAAGGGTAGGCTCGATGCAAATGATCAAGCACCCAGCAAGCAACAAACAAACTTCAAGTGGAAGAGGGGATCTTCGTGAGGACACGTTTTTTTTTTTTTTTTTCTGTAATTTTCTTTCTCTGACTTCCATCTGTCTGATTTAAATGCAAACGGAATTTGGAAGAACAGTTGAACTTGACTTACCGAGCTGTTTGTACCACGTGGCAGAACTGGCACTGTCTTGGTTTGGATGTCATGAGAATAGTCTGTTGTGTTCCAAAGTGGCAACACTCGGCCATCAACGTTTTGATGAATTACTAGCAAGCACATCCCTTCCATACAGTTGATCCTGTACCTAATGGTTATCGTATAGTTTGTCTGTGTACAGGTTAAAGGGATGACCAGATCAGTAAACCAGCCAGTGCTCTTGTTTGACATGTCGGCCACCGCTCCATGTGTATACTCGCCTTCACCTATGGAGTAATGGAATGCTATGATCAATGATTAATACCTTCCCCATTCAAGGGACTAATGCTACAATTTCATGTTCATATCATTCTGAGCTGTTTTCGTGGTATATATTATCACACTTTATACACACGACAGCATCTGTAATGCTGGCATTGCGCCAACAGAAGCCTACCAGATGACTCCGCAAAAACACTCAGCGCTCCAGTAGTGTAACAACAGTCGTATAATTTGAATGTTTGACCACTCAGGCAAAGTGTAAACAATGTTGTATTAGCTGTACTAATCATCAAGAATGCATATTTCGAGCCTACAGGCGTGCTCACGAGCTAAACTGGTCCAAAACATGAGTTAGCTTATTTAACAAAGATTGAATTAGCCTGTTTACTTCGCCTTTGACTGGTGACCCGTGAGGAATATTTGACTGCTATTAATCCCACTACTGATTGCAGTAGAATGTTGCTAGGTCGATTATTTGACCACGGCGTTCTTTAAAAGTACGGAAATCAACCTTTACTACTGTTGCTGTTGGTAGGTTTGTTTGAGCCATCGCGTATGACTCCGACCCCCAAAACTCACCTGTGTGCCCTTTATCTGTCTAAAATACACGTGTTCTCTCTCTCTCTCTCACACACACACACACACACACACACACACACACACACACACACACACACACATTCCTCTTGAAGCAATGCTATTCCGCTCAGTTCTGCCCCTCATCCTCACTGGTATTTCGACGCACAGCAATTTATATAAAGCGCAGAAAACATATAAACGTACTAGGACATGTTGTGTTGTAGAACATCACGTCGTCGATTGCCATAACCCCATTGTGCACATTCGCCTCCAACTGTAGCTGTAGTGAAAAACAACATACAGTTCAGTATCTAATGTAAGGAATCTCAGTCTCAGGAACAATCTCTCAGTCTTGCACCAAATCCCGAGAATAAATCCTCTTCGCTAAAACTAAATACTAACTCGTAAAGGTTTTACATCCTTCAGGAGTGCAGTAGCGTAGGTCCAGTGTGTGGTCCAGTTAGATCTATCGTAGGTCCAAACTGCAGTCCACGTTGAATTGTACCACTGTCGTACATTGAGCCAAGATGTGGCGGGTGACTTGTAAAACCAGAACGACAGACAGCGGTGTTGTGGGAGGTCGTCATTGTAAAGAACTGCTCGGTTTCCGGCTTGTGTACCATTTCCACTTACGTATATATATCGGCCTGAAACACACACACACACACACACACACACACACACGCGCACACACACACACACACACACACACACACACACACACACACACACACACACACACACACACATTCGCACGCACTTAACGTGTTAAAATAGTTTTTGGTGAATTTCAGAGTCGTGCATCCCTCTTTATTATGTCAAGAGAGAAACACCGCGGCTGCCATGGTGCAAAGCATGTACATAATTATGTTTGTCTACTTGCGTCTTTTGTTAGAGTTATTGAGGCAGGAACGTAAATTGTTTAGGCATAGTCCCTAAGCGTCTTGTTTGCACGTGCCACATATGCAATGCTAAATGTGATTGTTTACGTGTAAGACCTACACGTATGTGGTAGCATAAGCACACTGAAGTAGTGTGGAACAAACCATGGTGGTTTCCAAACGTGTGATCATCATAAGGGCCTCCTGGAGAATTGCCAGGAAAGTATCCGTGTGCCCAAGTTGCGGTGGTGTTGTCGTACTGGTGCCAGGAAGGACAGATCACTTCAAAACTGCAGTCTCCTACATGAAGTGATTATAAACTGTTCACACACACACACACACACACACACACACACACACACACACACACACACACACACACACACACACACTGTCTATCCGTCTGTCTGTCCGTCTGTCTATCTGTCTGTCTGGCTGCCTGCCTGCCTGCCTGCTCGCCTCTCTGTCGGCCTGTCTGTCCGTCCGTCCGTCCCGCTCTCTCTGACACACACAAATATCATAATTTTGTCAAAGAAAACGTGTACAGTCGTTCACACCATACATGTCAGGGAGACGTTTATAAAACTGAGTAAATTGCATATATGTACATAAAACAAACACAACTATACACAAGACGATATTGACAACTGCATTTGGTTTCAACTGAGTGATAAAGATTGTGTCGTTTTTCAATAAAAGTTTGTTCGACTGTACCATGTTTAGGGCAGAAGCCCGGTGCTGTCCTCAGATCGTCCACAGCCAAGCCGAAATCCCTATCACTATAAGCGATGTTCCCGTCAAAGGCCAGCTGGTACCACAGTAAACGTCACAAACACCGTGTACATTGCAATCGTCGGTTTTTCTCAAATTTTTATCATATAATCTTATTATGTATTTGCGATTTACTGACTAGACTTTTCAAATCGAAAAAGGAAAACCATTTGTACCAGATAATATTGTGTTATGATGAAAATGAAAATGGCCATTAAAAACTGCAGTGACATCATAATTATGCAAGTTATTTTGTGAAGCTTTTTTACTCCGCAATGTACTTTCTTGGTAATGTCACTTCCATTGTAGGCCTTGCTACATGCAAGAACAGCTATTATCTGGATATAAGATAATATGGGCGTCATACTTCACACACACACACACACACACACACACACACACACCTGGAAAGTTTGTGTCAATCTTCTATCGGAGATGGACACTTGAACCAAGTCCCAGTCATTTCCTGTTCTGTTGGACGAGCTCCATAACACTGAGTTCTCAGAGTCTTGGTTTGAGGTCACTATCTGCGAAAGAAAATCATGCAATAGGAAAAGCGTGACCAAAATAGTGAAAAATTATACAAGTTCCTGATCGCTTGTTTCAACAGTACTTCAATCGTTTGATTGATTGATTGATTGATTGATTGATTGTGTGTGTGTGTGTGTGTGTGTGCGTGCGTGCGTGCGTGCGTGCGTGCGTGCGTGCGTGCGTGCGTGTGTGTGTGTGTGTGTGTGTGTGTGTGTGTGTGTGTGTGTGTGTGTGTGATTTTGTTTTTGAGACTGTTTTTGGCGAAGGGTGTTTGGGACTGATTGTTGTTGGACTGATTAAAACCATTCAGCTCTATATTTATTGCGTGTTAATGTGAGTGCATTACCGTGACACTGAGTGTCCCCGTGTACGCTCCACTGGAGCGGTAATAGAACTGTAGACAGACGTCAGTAGGACTGGCCGGGAACTCGGGAGTCAGAAATCGGGCTGTTATATCACGGTTTTGTATTTTGTCGAGAAACGCGTATCCATCTACACACACACACACACACACACACACACACACACACACACACACACACACACACACACACACACACACACACACACACACAAAGCGCCTCCACAATGGAGCGCCACCCTTTGGTAAGTTGTTCTCAATAGAGATCTAGTATATTGAGTCTTTAGCAGGTCTGACAGATTTGAAGAAAGAAAGAAAATTAAAAAAAAAGAGAAACAACAGCAACAACAACAACAATAACTAGAAGCCTTCCTGACTCACTTGTGATATGGGTCAAGGTCATCCAAAAGAGTATGTTTGTAAAGCTCTTACCACTATTTACCATCAAGCCAAGTAAGGTGTCTCTGGTATTCTTAGTTCCTGGCAATAGACCCCCAAAACAGTTTGCATGGCTTTGACCTTGGGTAAGAGTCATTCAAATGAGATCTGCTGGTAAAGATCTCATCAATGGTTTTCATTATGCCAAGTTTGATGCCTCTAGTATTTGTAGTTCATACGCAAACGGTGATGTTCAAATTCACAATAAACAGTTTTAATGACCTTGACCTTGACCTTGAGTCAAGGTCACCCGAAAGGTGTTTCTCCGTAGCTCTTAATGTTCTCTATCATCATGCCTTATTTGGTGCTTCTGCTGTTTGTTCTTTCGGAGAAAATGCCAATGTGAAAGTCTCCCCAAAATAGCTTACATGCATGGCCTTGACATTGACTCAAAGTCATTGAATATAGGTTTGTCAGTAAAGGTGTTACCAATATCTATCACCATGCAAAGGTTGATGCTTCTGGTATTTCTGGATTCTGATAAAATGCAAATGTATTTTTTTAAGACTGCTTTAATTACCTTGACCTTGATTCAAAGTCATTTAAATTTATATATGTGCATAGGTCTTATCATGTCTATCAGTATGCCAGGTTTTGCGCTTCTGTGGTTCTTCTTTCTGATGTTACGGTTTCACAAAAATAGCTTGTATATCCTTGACCTCGACCCAAGGGTAGGTATGTCTGGAAAGTTCTTATCCCCTGGATTTGATAGATTCCACGAAAATGTCAATGTTACATTAAAACAGACAGCTTTATAGTGACCTTTGCCTTGAGTCAAGGTCATTTAAAATGATATATGTATTTTGAAAGGTCTAATGACTGTCTATCATCTTGCCAAGTTTGGTGCCTCTGCTCTTTGAAGATTCTGAGAAAATGCCAATGTTAAAGTTCACTGCTGACACTCACAGAGACAGACAGACAGTCGCACGCACGCACGCACGCACACGCACACACACACACACACACACACACACACACACACTTTTTTATTTTTATTTTTTTTTTTTTGCATTCCGCGGCCCCTCCTGTATAAGATGGGATCTTTAACGTGCACATGTTATATGTCAAAACACTTAAAACAATGCTTGGTATTTGTAGTCCTGATAGTTGTACCTGTTGTTTTTGCTGCTGGTATTGTTGTCATTGGTGCTGTTGCAGCAAGGATTGGAATTATGATTTAATGTAACATTACAAATGAAAGAAAGCAGAAAGAGAGTATTAACGTTACTCACGGTCCCTTTTCCAAGTGTCGTCGACGAAGATTAAATTACAGTCCGTCTCAAAAGAGCAATACGTAAACAACCTTGGATCTGCACCTGCAGGAAAAAAAATTACACAACAACAATTGCAGGATGACAATATATTGGCACGAGAGTGCACGTTTGTTTTCATCAGATGACCCATATATTGAGCAATATTGTAATCAGAATCAAATTTAAGGTTTACTTATTTTGGAGCCAAATATCACGGATGTGCCACATTTGCTTCTATATCGACTTTCAGTCCGACGGAAACGTACATTTTTATCTAATCCTTTGTGTTACTAATAATGCGATCATTAATACCAAATAACCATCGCCAAAAAAACAGTCTCGAAAACAAAATCACAATCACACTTTCTTTAAAACACACACACACACACACACACACACACACACACACACACACACACACAAACAAACAAACAAACAAACAAACAAACAAACAAACAAACTCACTCACTCACTCACTCACTCACTCACTCACATTATTAGTATTCATAACACGTTAACCTATGTACATTGAAAGATCCCGAGACAAAACAAAAATGAAACAGAAACAAACAAACAAAGCGCCGGAAGATGTTGGGGGGAGGGGGGACAGAATCTCAGAGGGGGGAAACGCCAGAGCCAGTGAAAGGAAGGACGTTGCCCGGAGAAAGTGAAAAGCGGGGGGGGGGCGGGGGGGGGGGGGATTATCAGACGACTTTCTGCCAAGTCGTTTTGATATTTCGTGCAACGGCGAAACTGAGTTCTCTGTTGGGTGGGATGAGGGAGAAAGCAGGAAGAGGGGAAGGGAGGGGGGGGGGGGGCAAGACCATGGCTTTGCCCCCCCCCCCCTTGCCATAGTCACCTGTTTTTCCAGGAGGGGGGGGGGCAAAAAGATACTCTTGCCCCTCCCCCCCTGCTTGGGTACAGGGGGGGGGGGGCAGCTGCCCCCCCCCCCCGGTTCCGGCGCCCCTGGTGATACATGACAAAGAACTACACAGGAACCGCACAACCTTTCTTTTATCGAAATAAATAAGAAAGAATAATCACAGCACGTTACCACCCCCACTCCCACCCCCCTCCACCTCACCGTTTACGTATACCACTCACGTTTAGAGCGCAAACTCCAGCCAGATCTATTCCATCCACACCAAGTATGATTAAATTTGCAGACTGAAAGCAGGAGATGGATAAAAAAAACATTACACGACACAAAAACATACAGTCTCAGCTATTTCTTTTACAATCGGCATGAACATTTGTGATATGCCCTAAATTACAAAATGTAATGTCATGTATACACCAAGACATTTCTCAAATTACAAAGGTCGTGTATGGGTGAGGAAGCATAAGAATGTATAATTATACTAGTAAGTGGCATGATGGCGTGAGCAAATTCACTGTTTACTCAGTTCTCTCATACTTTTCACTTTTATTACTGCACTACACTGAAACATCGTTACCGTTGCTCAACGGCCGATAAAAATAAACAAAAGTCTCATATCGCTTTACTTGCCTGCGTTTTCGCTGTTCATGTCACTGCACCTAATGGAAGCGAAGTGAAAAATATTGATTAAATTAACGCCAGGAACAAACTGACAACGTTAGTGTACAAGAAGGAACTGCACATCTGCAGGAGCACCCATAGGCACTCCCATACTCTGGTCTGGAAGTGAACCCGCGTGGAAGTGAAGTCCTCTGCGATGTATTCGACATATCCGTCGTTTACGGATAAGTCACAATTCGGATAATTCGAACAAAAGTCAATTCGACTTAATCGTGTTCGACTGAATAATGTTGATCCTTAATTTATTTTGTCTGAGAATGTCATATTCCATCAAAGATAGTAGTTTTTTCTTCCCCGTGCGAAATACATACACAGCCGCGACTACGTACGTGTCGGAAGACGCATTTCTCAGTGAAACCGTCAGCAAAGTCCAGGTAGTCAACTCCCAGATCTGCATTGTGGTAGCCAAACCAGTGGTATTCTAAACCGGCCTGCCGAACTGAGAAAAAAGGCAACAGAAAAAAAAAACCCAATATTAATCCGATAGAAGCGCGAAAGGGGCCAGCACGACTATTGAGCCAGAGAGAGAGAGAGGAGCTAAGCAGGGTAAACCTAATATCCATGTTCTGTTTATCTTGTATGATATTTACCAGTCATGTCCTTCAAATCAGGCTGTCACCAATGTTAGTAGTGTTTACCTAAACAGGCAACGTTTTGGCTTTAAAAAAAGTTTCATTGTATTTCATGCCGCAACCCACAGAGCCCGGTAGGGCGATAACTTTGACTTCGTATCCTCGACAACACACGCCCTGGGTCGCTTGTAACTATGAAATACTACACAGGGTACATTCACATGTATCCTTCCACTCGGTAGCGCAATAGTGCAGTGTTCTGTTCACACCGTGCAGTATTGACGGGTGTACCTGCAAACTGGGCCGCTCGCTAGAAAAGAATGGACTAAAAAAAGAAAAAAAAGTTGATAAGGATACGCAGAAGTCTCCAGAGCCCAGATGGCACCAAAATATTCTTAATTCAAAAGAGGAAGAAATGCAAGGTTTCTAATTTATTTTACGACGAACCACTCAGCGAAATTCATGCATTTTTCACGTAAACGGTCGTTGTCGGTGGTTTTCTGTTTTGGGACATTTTGGTACCTTTTTGTAGTATTCATAGTTACATCAGACCCAGCACGTGCGCTGTGGAGGCCAAAGATATCGCCTTTCGGTGCTTGTGCCGCCACCCGACCAGGAACGCCTTTTGGATTCGCGTGCCACTTGTTTTGTGCATGCTTGACCCCAGGGCAAATCATTGCACCCGTTAGGGTGAAAACAAGATAAGCGTGATTTGTGTGGCGGGATCAGACTGGCATGATAGGTGTTCCTTTCTCGAAATGGCACTGTTCGCTAGAGCCAAACAGGTATCCGTGGACCCAATGTCTGGGGACATTTTGAAAGCATTAATTTTAGAAAGTGATTACATACTTGGTTTCATATAAATGGTGATGTATTTAGTGATATTTCATACCGGCCATCTGCATGGTATTTTTATGAGGATTTATACAGAAAGATCGATTAAAAGCAATATTTAGAGCGCGGTTGTAAACGGCTGCCTTCAGAATGCATACATAACGAGTGCGTTTGTTTCATGAACGCTAATACGTACCGCTCAAGACATCCGGCCGAGGCTCTAACTGCACGAGACCAGAGTGTACAACACTAGGCTGCGGTAGCTGCCCCCATGTCAGGTGATAACGTCGAGCGCATGCGACCGAAACAGAAAGACTTCCTTGATCGAATATCCACTTAGATATCAGGAGAATATTATCACTGACGCACGGCCTGCAATATAACGGCTTGTGACATCATGCCTGCCTTTACGCGCTGTCATATGTTTGTTTTGTTGTTTAGTTTGGGGGTTTATTTATACATACTGTGAAAAACATTTGCACCGAGACTCTCGAGTAAACACTAACATTATATTTTGATTTACAGTATCATTGTCTGTTTCCTAGCTTAGTAGGATGGTGCAAGCCATTATGTGACTGGATATTCCGTGAGCTAGCATTCAGAATGGTTTTCATCAGTAAGCATGTCTCCGTTATGCCAGAATGCGCAAAGCAAAATAATAATAAGAAGAAGAATAAACACCACTGATACGATAAGACGCGACAGTTCCTTCTTTACTGAGCCAACTTATGTTATGGAGCAGTTTCGTTTCGCTCGCGAGTGCGTCTGTACGCTCGAAATGCTCTCTGTTGATGATTAGAACAACTCTTGACAACGTTGTCAACACTTTGCGCGAGCGGTCGAACATTCACATTCTAAGGCTGTTGTTACACTACTGGAGCGTTCAGTGTGGTCGCCGCGTCATCGAGTACGATCTGTTGGTTCAGTGCCAGCATTACTGAGGCTGTCACTGTCCAGGTGTCGAAGTAGTGTGGTGACAAATACCACAAAACAGCTCAGAACGACATGTGAGTCATTGTGGGCATAAACATGGTAGTATCAAGGCAAGCTGTTATCAGTGTCAATAGCAGTAACACTTGTAAGCAGCACAGTGACTGCACAAAGTGACAGTTCAAAATCACTCGGGGTTTTTTCCTGCCTGTTTGGCCCAAGCACAGATCATTGCGACAGCTAGAATCGAAACAAGATAAGCTTGGTTAAGTTGACACGATTGCACAGGTTCGCCATATTTTTCTTCTTCCTGACAGCACATGTTCTATTCCACCAACCTCCGCTCCCCCGCCCCCAAAATTTGTGTCAAATAAAGTGTGTACTATAAGCAGCAAACATGTCTGTGTGTGTCTACACACATACCCGATGGGGTAATATTAACAATGCATTGCTGAGGACTCATCACAATCAAACAGCAAATGGTTAAAAGAGCTAATGAAAAAAGGGGTTTTATCTCGTTATATGTATTCTACCAACAACAAAATAACAGCCAATAAACAGAAAAGCTAACTCAAACTCAATACTTATCAAATCGAAGAATATCGAAGAAGATTACTGTATTCACCTGTATGAGGCATTATTCTGAACGCTTATGAACGTAAGCCGATTATCGCGACAATATTTTACCTCTGGAATACAAGCGAACCGTATACATTATCCAAGGCGATTACCCGTTGAGCCTCTCGTTAAAACTCGATTTTACGTTATGCGCAAAAGTTTAACAAAACATTATCATTCTGATGTTCAGTGCTGACATGTATTTCCTTACCTTCAAAATAAGTCTCCCAGAATGTGCCTAGACTCTACCCTCAGCTTTGGATTGTCCCACCCAGGCGCGGCTTGTGTACGTGAATGCCTACCGGGAAGTGAATCACGATGACGCTCAGTGCATGTTAGATTACAAAGTGTTGCTCAACATTTTTGTTTCGTTAGCCTGTGTTCAACGGCTTTGAAGAATAAAAACAGTGCTTGCAGTTTGCCAGTGACGTCTGATAACAACTTTCATTTCGAAAGCGCAAGCCACTTGTGGGCTTGACTTTCGTTTGACTTTAGATCTGAGTTTGACTGGAGATTTTGCGAGGATGTTTGTTTGTTTGCTTTTACTGAGAAATCGTGTAAAACAAACAATTTGACAAACCGAGCTGAACGAAAGACAACAGTAAAATAGTTTTAATGAATCTCATTTTTAACTGCTCCACATTTGGCTACGTATAAAAAGAAAATAAACAATCAAACAAAATCATTCTCTGTGTTAGCTTATCTCTGCTGACTTTGCAGACGATCAAGCTCTGTTTTTGTAGCGCTAGCGGTCACCCACACATATACTGCAAGCCTCGCACCGGCTCTTTCGTGCGCACCAGCAGAGCAGCATCTGCGATTTTGTCGTTTACTAGAAATGACTGCAAACAGCTAGTGCAGAGAGTCCTCAGCAAACCAGGAAGAAGGGGCATGAAGCAGCTCTACAGGTGGGCAAGTCACGCATTTCAGTTTCCATCCTTCATCGTGAACACCCAGTCTCAAACCTGTAGCCGACCCAGCTGCGCGGCGTTGCCACCTTCCGCCCCGTAACCTCTCGCAAAATCGGCTATGCTCGAACCCACGGACCCAATCTACTGCCACTCAAATATACTGTGATAAGCTCATACAAAATACATTATCTGACAATAATGGTGATTGATTTGGCGTAGATTGACTAGACTGCCCCGAAAGAGATCAGAAGTAGGTGCATGGGCGGTGGTCCAATAAGTAGCTTGTCGGGCTTGGCCAGTGTGCTAGTGAACGGCCGTCACCAGTGTCACGGTCATGAAGAGTGGGTTCGATCCCAGGTCGAGTTTGTGATACACCGGTTTTGCGTGGCTACCGGGCTACTCATCGAGGGTTTCTCTCCGGGTTATCCGGCTTTCCTCCCCCAGCAAAAGGTGGACAATAACAGACAGATATAATGACACAGCAGTGTTTGATTTAATGTGCAAATTGCAAAATGGAGAATATTAGATACAAGCGAAACTTCATTTCAAAGTTGTTGGTTTTTTTTTAAATACTAAAGCATTAGGCTCATTGTCTACACCATAATAAAGAAATGAACACGCACACATAAATTAATTGCACGTTCTGTTCACACACACACACACACACACACACACACACACACACGTCTTCCTTTCGCTTTGTGAAGTACGACATTTTCGACTTCCAAGGAAAAGGGCAACCATCTGCTTAACTGAATGACATAAGTTTATCCCGGTTACCTCTCTTAGCCCGTCAAAAAACTGTACTTCTATCGCGAAGAAATTGACGCACGGCGCAGTTGCTAATAATTCTGATTTGACGACAATGTCAGACCAACAAACAATCCGCGCAGAGAGCGGTTGGAAAAAATGATTATAGATATGTTTGAGAAGGAAATGAACACGTTTTTGCATACCATAAAGAGGCAGTCCTACGCTTTGTGTTCTATATGTTTTTAAACCCGCCAGCACTGTACCCCACTGTTACGAGCGTGGCTGTGTCTTTTGTTTATGTTTTGTTTGTATGCTGATAGATAACAGCTGTATTGTTTTGCGGGTTTTTTTTTTTCCGAAGATTGAGCGAGACAGAGAAGTTGCTACGTTAAGTTCATATTGTGTTTTAGTAATGTAAATCTGTTTCCCGTGATCCAGACGTTTCTGTTGTTATCACGAGTATTCTAGACGTGGTGACCTTGTTTTGACTGTAGCTTATTTCGCCTCGGGCCGCGGCCCGCACGTAGGATCAAGGATGAGTCGCTCAGAAATTTCGTGCAAATCGCTTTGTTATGACTTGTTTACGACTAGAAGGTGCTATATAACGCGCCTAGGTTCGGCGGGCAGGTACTCAATTATTCTGGATTCTTAAGTTTTAAAAATAGTAATAAGGTGATTCACGTTCTGATTTTTGATTGGTTCTTTTATAATAGTGGTCCAGAATGTGCTAGATGCTGTGACTGCATATAAGACCATGAGATGTGTGTGTGTGTGTGTGTGTGTGCACGAGAGAAGCTTGTACGTGCGAAGCTTGAAAGTGCTGTGTAACACCAGAGAAGTACTGTAATAAACTCCACGCGGTTATAACTTTTCTACGCGCTCATGTGTCTTCTGTGAGTGAAAGAGACAACACGCAGTCTATAAGAACTCGCTACGTGAGGACTGTTCGCCTGTGTGTCATCGAATTCCCTCGATAAGACGACGGAGTCTTCATCATCCCTCCACACGTGTCATCAAAAAAGTTTGAAAGTTAGGTAAATTTATGCCCAGCACTGCCAACACTTTATGATCGGATGTGTTCTATTATGCTTCGATCGCACCTTCACTTACAGTCACCGACATCACATTGGTTTTGTCTCTCATTTTATCACCAGAATCATCCTCTTAAATTTTGCATATATATGTTATCAAACATTGTAAGTGCACCCAGCCGTCTGTTTTAAAATAGCTTATTTCAAGTTGTTATAGATACGCAGCTTACAGTATTCATCCTCCGGACCAGTATCCTGAGATGCAAATCGGTCGTACAAGTTCTTTCCCTTGCGCGTTGCTGCAGTTGCTGTCTTGGAGACAACGTTGATGTAGTGTTTCGCATCCTTCATCGAACCACTTTCTCGTCCACTGTTAACTTCAGTACCCACTTGTCTATCGCCGTCTGCTTTAGACTCCTGTCTGTACTGTGGTGTACTGTAAAAATGTTCTGGTTGACGATTTACCGTCACAGGATGGTCGTAGTCGGTCTCCCTGGTCTTCAGTGTGACAACACGTTCGTCTGGTGAACTGTAAACGCTCCCTTCACCTCCATTTCTTTTAGTAAACGGAACTCCCATCTCAAGGTAGTCTGATGACGTCTTAGTGACGCTGGGCTTTCTCGAAACATCAGTTGTAGCGCCAGAGTTTTTCTGATGTGATATGCATTGGCGTGCGTTATTGCCACCTCTTCTAGCAAACGGAAATATCATCTTGAGGTAGCCTGATGACTTCGAAGTGGATTTGGGTTGTCTAGGAACGGCACGGTTAGCGCTGGGGTTCTCCCGTGGTGAACTGTACTGACGTTCATCACCATCTCGTTTAGCCAGCGGAACTCCCATCTCAACGTAGTCGTATGACGTCATAATGACGCTCGGGCTTTGAGGGGAAGCATATGAAGCATTTGAGGTTTCCTGACGTCTGTCACTCGTTCCACCAGAACCTGAGGGAATAATCGCATGATCTCATCATTTTCTGTAGAAAAGTATTAATTATGACAACAGTGATTATGACCGAAAAGGAAGATTGGTAGTGATTGGACGCAGAAAGTTTCGCGTACTCACATGCAGCTAATAAAGACAACAAATATTGTATATTTAAGCAGTCATAATCTTTTGTAGTTTAATAATTCTATGCCATAATTTTCTGTTTTCGTGTTGTTGCTGCTGCTAATATCGGAATACTGTTGAACAAAACGGCAGTCACGAAGAATCAAAATTACCGTATTCTAAGGCGTACGCGGTTGAGTATGCTGGACTAACGTCTTCGCTCTCCAAACCGCCTGATGAGGTTTCCCTGGAAAAGTAAGAAATATGACAGTGAACAGTAGATGGTCATTTACTCGCCGTAGGAAAGGTCACACCTGTTAAAAAAAATGACAACTTTAGCCATAACAGCGATCTTATTAGTAAGATATATAACCCCACCAGAGAAACGTGTATTACCGTTCTTGTTTCTCGTTGTTGTCTTTCCTTTTTCGACGGACGACAACAATGGTAACAACTACCCCAACTACGACAGCAACCACCGCCAGGGAGACGCCGACACCAACTGCCAGTCTGCTGTCAGAGTTCTTGTCACTTTTGCCTGCATCATCGAAGGCACCTGAATCCCCCACAAACACAAACAATTCATCAAACTGAAAGTCCATATCAAAAGAGAATGTTCCATTTGGAATGAAGCTAGTCGCAAAAGAGTGGGTGGTAGGTGTTTGAGAGTTTAACGTCCTTCTCCACCACGTGATATCAAATTTGATTTGATTCAGTTGATATCAAAGACGGGGAAACGAGAAAAGGCCAGCACAAATATTTGGCCCCAGCCGGGATTCGCAGTCGCAAAGAACAATCCCATAATTTATCCTAGTTCAGGCAGTCATCCCATATTTGGGACACTTCACTAATCCGCCTGTGTGAATACTTCTTACACAGGCTGCGTGTAATATTCGGAAAGCTACACTGATAGAGAACAATGCAAAATAATGTTCTGTGTGGTTTCTTAGCAAGACACTACACCGCACTATTTACCTTCTGTTGTTTTTTGTCTTTCTCGACTTGTCAACTGAGTGGTGGGAGACATGGTTCTAGGCTGGTTCATTGTTGACATGATGATTCCACCCATTTCGAGTGACACCCAGACCACAAGAACCTCCGAAGTCGATCCAGTGATGCGTAACTTGATGACGTCGATAATGATCTTTAACACAAACACGATGATCATGACGCACTTTTGTCCAAATTGAACCAGTGCATAATGTCAACAAACTATAGAAATAATCACAGGCAGTTTTCACAAAAGACATCTTTTGGTCTTGGTTTCTTACTTTTTTCACTCTCTTTTTCGGGGTGAAGGGGGTGGGGGGGGGGGATGGAGTTGCGCATGTGCGCATGAAATCCACTACGTCCTCTGCTCTAGCCGTGCGAATTTGAAATGAGATTGCCCAAGGCTCTGTTGGTCAGTCAGTGACCAATACTTTGCAAGCCAAAGATCACAAATGCACGAGGTCTCAAAATGCCTATGTAGTCCCTATTAGCCTCAGGC
The DNA here is from genome assembly GCA_018292915.2 of Batillaria attramentaria. Classification (NCBI taxonomy): domain Eukaryota; kingdom Metazoa; phylum Mollusca; class Gastropoda; family Batillariidae; genus Batillaria; species Batillaria attramentaria. Next base: position 43,664 of record JACVVK020000130.1, on the reverse strand, counting down.
GTCATATCCACCCCGAAAAATGCTTCAATCTACAAACAAAACTTTCCATGCACAGACCATTTAAGGGCACGCATCTGACAGGAGTTTAAAAAAAAAAAAACCCTGAAATGTCTCCTTTCCGCTCAGGTCTCTCTGGAGTAATGCTAGTCTACTTTCCATTTAGGCCAGAAAGCCGCTTCTAAGTCCGCTCGTCTCGCTTTCGCCGCTCTCCAGCGCAAAAAGTTCCAGCTTCGCTAGCAGCTTGCCTCTTGTTGCGGCCCCCTGACATGCACCTTGGGTTACAAAGTACAAAAATCACAAAAATAATTTCAAACTAGTACACTCGCCAAACAGGGTTCTCCAAACAAATACCGAACATGACACCACGGTTAATTTGCGTCCTTACGCCTGCAGCAAACGCCTCTCTTTACGCTGTGCCCTTAGCCTTGTGTTGGGTCATTTTTTTAGCCCGAGATGCTGTAGCTATATAGGTGAAAGGTATAGTGGTAGACGTACACCACCAAGAACGACCCCTGAGCCTTGAACCAGCGGAACAATTTTTGGGAATATGAATATTACCATGCATTGATATCACTCACTGAAACGTTCCCTCCGCTTGGAAAAATTGTCAGTTTTTGTGTTCGGGTGTCATCGGAATATTCCTGTGTTTCCCAAAGTGTGTAGAACCTGCCATTATCGTTTTGTAGAACCGCTAGAATGCACCCTGTGCAGCTGACCCTGTACTGTATCGTTAGACTGTAGTGTGTGTTCGTGCAGGAGAGAGGGGTGGACAAACTTGCGTAAGAGCCCATGCCCTTGTTTGTCATGTTTGCTACAGCTCCGTGGCTGTAGTCACCGTCACCTGTTGTGAAAGAAAACTTCATTCATTCATTCATTCATTCATTCATTAATTCATTCAATTCATTCATTCAATACAATACATGATTACTGTCCTTAAGAGGATATTTCTCTTACAGCCCGCTGGACATTCAATAACAGAAAGATATAAAAACTAAGTTGTTCACTAAATTACATAAAACAATATTTAAAATAATGAGCCGCAGGCCCTAAAAGAAGAAGATCAAACCTAAAATATAAAACAATTCATTCAGTGAGTGTGTGTGTGTGTGTGTGTGTGTGTGTGTGTGTGTGTGTGTGTGTGTGTGTGTGTGTGTGTGTGTGTGTGTGTGTGTGTGTGTGTGTGTGTGCGCGCGCGCACGTGTGTGTGTGTGCTTGCTTGTTTGTTTGAATAAGAGTTCTGGGTCGGCAATATATTGGATTTAGCTACCGTCCACTGTCTTCTGGACAAGTAATATCAAACGCACCATGAATATGGCGCATGTACCTTTGTGCATTTAGTAAGTGCATTTTGCTTTCTCTAGGTGACGGTGAAGGAAAATGCAGAAATAATCTGACACTTCAGTGAAAATTATTAATAATAGAAAAAGCACAGATAATCTGAAACTAATTTATACAACTAAGGAAAATACTTGCTTTCAGGATAAAACGTCCAGCCGGTATTGCGCCAACCACACCAAGTCTTGTTAAACTCGCACACTGCAGGTGAGAGGCCGATAAAGAATTAAGAATAAAGGAGACTTAATGTTTTCCTAATGACGGGAATTTAATGAACCCAAAGTTGGCAGTTCTTTATCGTGATATAATAGATGGATTAAAATGGTTAAATGATCTAATCCGTTTAATCCTTCCTATTGGCGGGCATGTTAATTTAAGGTCACGATGCAAACTGCGATAACTGTTCTTTGTCCTGGGAGAATGATTGAAAGCGTTAAGACACTTCCTTGTTTAATTGGCGGGCACTTTATGGACACAATGCTAACGAAGATGACTAATAATTTTTTTTTCAAATAAAGAAACAACTGTTTGGAACAAACCTGCATTCTCCGGAGGTATTGATTTAAATACAATGTGAAAAGAAATTATAACAAAACGTGCTAGAGGGATTAAGCGACCTTCTTTTCTAACGGTGGGTGGGGGAGCTGGGCTAGCCGAATTGTAGAGCGTTTGACTTTCAATGCTGATCGGGTAGTGAGTTCCAATCCCGGCTGGGGCCAAATATTTGTGCTGGCCTTTAATATTCTCGCTGCCCCCCGTCTTTGATGTCACCCATACGTGCTGGAAAAGGACGTTAAACTTCCAAACACCCACCCACCCTTTCTAACGGTGGACATTTTATTGGACTGACTGCTGGCGACGACAGCTGTTCTTTCACACACAAAACGACTGTTGGGAAAAAAAATAACCCGCATTCTCCAGAGGAACTGATTTGAATAGCGTGAAAAGAATCTATAAAAATACTTATTAACACCATGTATAAAGCATAACAACTCTCGCATTCACTTACCGATGCGTTCGTTGGCATGAGACTGACTGCACCTGTGGAATGTGGAATGGGGCGGTTGGTGGTCGGGGCGGTTGGTGGTCTAGTGGTTAAGAGACCTGTCACCAATGCGAGAGGTCAGGGGTTCGAGTCCCACTCGGGGCAAAGAATTTTTCCTTCTCGTATGTGACACCGTTCATTCGGGCCGATCGTCGGGGGTTCTCTCCGGGTACTCCGGCTTCCTCCCCCTCTGCTTTGGAAATGTTCAGCCCACCAAATTTGAAAAATAAATGCAATTCTAAATTCCGAAATAGCTGAGCTGACCCTTCGCACCACGTGATTGTAATGTGTTTATGTCCGGTGTGTGAGAGAATGTGTGTGATTCACGTGAGCGTGCGTGTTGGGTTCAGTTCGCGGCGCTTTGAGCCGATTCATGAAATTGGGTAAAGCGCCTATATAATACTCATTATTATTATTATTATTATTAATGATGGACTGCGAGTGAGCTAGAGTTGTACTAATGACTCATAGATTTCTGTATGTTTTAACAGTGTAAGCTTTTATCTCACTAAAATGCAATTAATTCTGACTATGTTAATCGTGAGTTCGAATCCCGGCTGGGGCCACATATTTGTGCTGGCCTTTTTCTCGTTGCCCCGTCTTTGATATCACCCATACGTGGTGGAAAAGGACGTTAAACTCCCAAACACTCACGCACCCACCCTGACTATGTTAAAAAGTTTCAAAGCTGTTGACGCAACATCTTGTGAACAGAGAAATGTATGGGAGTACATCCAGTTAATCAGCATGCCTTTGTTTCACAATGCTGTCCTACGCAACTCTCCTATGTAAGTGAATGGATTTAAACTGACATCATCATACGGGTAAAATGCTAAACGGTCGTCCGGCGAGGTTAAAAAAAATCATCACGTCGTGATCAGCGAGCATTGCTCTACCACGGCCCAGTCGGGGAGCCGGGGTGGTCGAATGGTAGAGCGTTGGACTTCTAATGCTCGGGTCGTGAGTTCGATCCCGGCTGGGGTCACATATTTGTCACATATTTATCTGGCTTTTTCATCGTTGCCCCGTCTTTGATATCGCCCTATGTGGTGGAAAAGGACGTTAAACCCCCAAACACCCACCCACCCACCACGGCCCAGTCACTTGAAACAGCCTGATATTATTGATAATTATGTTGGGAAAAAATCCGATCCGTTATGTAAAGTTTCGCATTGACACAGAATGTATGTAATCTGAAGCAGTGCAACCTGTAGATATGAAAAGAAAGAACTCACATTTCCGTTGATGAGCTTGAAATCGCAGTTGATGTCAGCAAGACAAACAAGGCAACAGCCCAATGGACTTCCATGATGGTGCCAGATCTGAGCATGCTGGTGATTTTCGGAATGGCTCCTACGAATTACTCTAGTCAACGGCCAGACCAGCCGATAACTGGGTCAACTATATAGTGATATGGCGGAGGATTAGGGTTGGTTTTGGGTTTGTTATGTAGGTCTATCTAGGTTTAATGAGGTTTAGGGATGTTAGTAAGAATTACCTTGGTTTACGGTTAGGGGTCAGGTTGGGGTGTTTGGTACATTGTTTTATCATTTGATAAAATGTTTTACTTGTTTTAGATTTTTTCCATCATTATTTGGCAAGCCGGAGTGATCGAATGGTAGAGCGTTGGACTTCTAATGCTCGGGTCGTGAGTTCGATCCCGGCTGGGGCCAAATATTTGTGCTGGCTTTTTCATCGTTGCCCCGTCTTTGATATCACCCTATGTGGTAGAAAAGGACGTTAAACCCCCAAACACCCACCCTCCATCATTATTTATTTTGTATGTTATTTCAACTTTTTTTTTTTTTTTTTACCAAACCCAGCCCCAACCAGACCCCTGGCCCTGAACCTCATGTACCCTAGATGACGAACCCTAAATCTCATTCAAGCCGGATTACTAACCATAAACTTCCTTCAACCTACGTTACTAACCCACAAACCTCCGCCATGTTAACTCATTTCATACAGTTGGCCTTGTTTTCGGTTGTCTTCGGTAATGTGTGGAATCCTCTCGGAATCGCTAAATGGAAAACTATGATTAGAAAAGGCAGAAAAAATGAGTACACTGTGACTGTAAACGTCTACGGAATTATTAGCAGATAAAACAGCTGAACTAAGCTCTCTTCTGGCTGGACAAAAAGATATTCCAAAATATAGTTCGGACACCCAAGAGACTAACGTACATTGTCAAGATAGAAACAATTGGTTTTCTTACCTGTGGCTATCACGAAGTCACATCTAATGTATAGCCTTAGACGAGAAGGAAGCTGTTTCCCCAAACATATCCAACGCATTCTGGGAAAACAGGCTTAAGCGCCATGAATTTGATGAATATGATGAGCACGTAGGCCCTTTTCCCGCGGTAGGCATAGTAACACAGGACTGTGGTGTTGACACTGGGATTGCTTGCCTTGGGTCTTATCGGGCAGCGACGTGAAAAGCGGATGTCGCTACAATCAGATCCGGTTGATATATAACCATGCGAATATCCGCATACACCCACCGTCTCACACCACGCGCGCTCACACACACACACACACACACACACACACACACACACACACACACACACACACACACACACACACACACACACACACACACACACACACACACGCACGCGCACGCACGCACGCACGCACACACACACACACACACACACACACACACACAGAAGCCAAAACTTGAAAATAAGAAATCCATGTATTGAGACTACAGAAGTTCGTTATCGTTGCAAAGTTCAGAATAATGTGTGTTTGAGTAATATGTACAGCCGTTTGTGTAACAGAACAGAAAAAAGCCACGGAGAAAAACAGGTCATTGTGAATTACATGCAGACGGTACAAAATCATATTAAAATTGACCAACATCTTTTCTGTGTTAACTCCGGAGCATAAACACATAGCAGTCTGATTCATATGCACACACACAAAAAACAATAACAGCAAAAATTACAACAACAATAACCATTTAAAAATATCACATGATCACAGCACTGAGCTGAAACGACTTTTAAATTGACTCTCTCTCTCTCTCTCTCTCTCTCGGGGGGCCGGGGTGGTCGAATGGTAGAACGTTGGACTTCTAATGCTCGGGTCGTGAGTTCGTATCCCGGCTGGGGCCAAATATTTGTGCTGGCTTTTTCATCGTTGCCCCGTCTTTGATATCACCCTATGTGGTAGAAAAGGACGTTAAACCCCCAAACACTCACCCATCCACCCTCTCTCTCTCTCTCTCTCTTACCAGATACTTTGACAAAAAAGTTCGTGATAGAAAGTTTTTCGTTTTATACAACTGGTAGGTGGACGACACTATTTCAGCGGAACACTTCCTCTCTTGAAAGTGAACCGGATTTCGCGTAAGCTAGGGCGATAAAGAAGACAGAAAACAAAATTGAATGAATGCTTATAACTGGTTGAAGACGTGTACATAAATACGTTTTCTTGTTTTGTTTTACCAAAATATTTACAACATCTGCTTCAGACGAAAACGCAAGCAAGGGTGTGATCAAAAAGAACATTGAATATGAGACGATTAATATAATTATGGTCAAATGTCTCGAGCACGCGGGGGAGCCGAGATAACCGAATGGTAGAGCGCTGGACTCTCAATGCTCGGGTCGTGAGTTCGAATCCCAGCTGGGGCCAAATATTTGTACTGGCCTTTTTCTCGTTTCCCCCGTCTTTGATATCACCCTTACGTGGTGGAAAAGGACGTTAAACTCATAAACAACCACCAACCAACCGCAAGAGTACGTACAGTATATTGCGGTTTTCAGTGTATCAACAGGAGAAAAACAACTGACAAACGGAGAAAGCAAAATGAGAACAACAACAACACCAAACACAAAGTCAAAGCTGTCAACTTTGCAACATACTATACAATGTTTTTGATAGTACACATGTGCACGTTTGCTAATGACATAAAAAAACAGATCTACTTGGTGACGATCGTACTGCATTTTCTTGCTTCAAATTTCCGTCTCAAAAAGAAAACAATACTGACGTGCGTTTACAACCCTGATTTCAACGTCTTTTTATTCCTCTTCTTTCAGATCAGTTGTCTACCACTTGCCTACCACACAGTTCCCCCTCCCCCCCCCCCCTCACCACCACACACAAACACACCTTAGTCAACTGTGCATTAAAGTCAGGTTGTGTGTGTTTGTATCCGTTTCATGACACTTTTTCCAAAAGCAAATGGCGAAAAATTACACTGCTGACTGATCGTCATCGAGATGACTGTACACCATCCCATCATCTCCTTTCTGCACCTGGCCATGGCTGTCGAAATCCAGAGCGTTGTAATGATCGTCTTCACCCTGAACCTTGAACCCTGGTCCGTCAGCCTGAAGATGGTTATACTCGTCCTGTCCGCCAGTGGTCCCAGTGCTTCTGATCGCGGAGTTCGGTGCATGACCAGAATCAAAGTCCAGGTTGTGGTACTCATCCTCGCGAGGAGATGTGTTTGGGTTCACGTTGACGTAATCTTGACGTCTTGAGTTGCCAGTAGATTTACTGCTGACTGCTTCGTCTGGTTTGGCCAGGGAATATTCGTTGCCGCCAGTCTGATCAGTGGGAGCTCCATGCTTGTGCTCGTCCAGGTGATTGTAAGTGTTATCAGTGTCAGGTATGGCAGGTGAAGCCACACGCGGAGTTTGAATGGCCAGTTTGTTGTACTCGTCTTCTCTTTCAGCGCCTGGGCTGAAGCCACAGCTGGGTTTGGAATCTGCGGAGCCCTTCGCCCTGTTCAAACCGGTGTTTCGAGGTGTAGTGTTAGGTGCCATAGACAGCTTGGCGGCAGCTAACTCGTATCCATTGTCTCCCTTGCGCTTGCTCGATTCGGCGTCATCAGGGACACTGTAGTGGTCCGTTTCTGCACCATCACCTTCCAGTTCGTGATAAACGTCGCTGTTCGCTGCACCTCTGGATGCCGCAGCTTTGGGGCCTTTGTTCGCAACACTGTAGACGTCACCCCCTTTCTCAGGTTTGTTTACCTTCGCATAGGTGTTTTCCACGCCATTTGTAGCAAAGTGAACTGCACACAGTTAAAGAGAAAGCGCGTAACGTAGAATTATAGGCTATTCTGTGAATCACAGGACACCGATGATAATTATATAGTTTGCACTCTTATATGTTATATGAAAGTTACCCTGGGTAAATGTAGTGTTTAAAGTTATATGAAGGTTTGGTTGAGGTGAAATGACGCTTCACATGTATGACAGTGATTGTGCTTGTTGCTATGTTTTATACAATCATAACTTTACGTGCTGACTCGATCTGCTTTGGTTGAATTCAGCTTGATGTAGTGGAAAATTGAGACTTTCCTTTTACTACAATCATTCGTATTGGTATTTGTATTGGTATACCTTTTAGTGCTATTATCGTACAAAAGGAAATTCGGAGTGCTACCTAGGGGGAGCACGTCGACATACTACAGCGCCACCATTTTCCCCATTGCATGATGTGTACGTGTTTCACATTTCACTGCCCCTCCGAATGGACTGGGGTCTTTAACATGCACACTTGATATTCAGGTATGCCTGTCCACACGAAAATAAGACAAGCACCGTAATCGAGCCCGCACGTGAATTTGACTCGATGTGGTGAGAAAATAAACCCATAACCAAATTCCTGTCCACCAGGGAATTTGAACCTTGTATCTCAAGATCCGTAGGCGGACGCCTTAACCGCTAGGTCAAATCACCTTGTCAACGCAATATACATACCGCTGCTTGGGTCCGAATCCGGTGAATATGTAGCATTTGCAACTCCAGGCGTCAAAATTTCGGAGGGAGGCTCCCTTAAAAGATCAAAATGGAGATTAATGGTTAAACGAGTGCATACCTATTCAATGCCGAGAAAAGGTAACCATTTGTCATTGACTAAATACTAATGAGAGAGAGAGAGAGAGAGAGAGAGAGAGAGATGATGATGATGATGATGATGATGATGATGATGAAACGTTTTTTATTCAGGATAGAGCATTTAGGCATTACTGCCTGTCTTACAAGCTGTCCTGCTAGTCTACGTTAAAGGGTAAAAAGACAACATCAAAGCAAGGGGGAAAAAAGGGGGGGGGGGAGAGAAAAAAAAAGACAAACAAAAGTATTAACTATCTAAAAGAAATGAAGAAGAGAAAAGTAGACATGATAAACAATTAAAACATACGTGGCATTAAATTTTGTCGATGATATTGGCTGTATGCCAAGAACTTCAAAGTCACCAACATTCGAAAACATGCATATAACACATTTCTACCTACATGGTCAGATGAGCGTGTCG
>JACVVK020000130.1:30000-32500 GCA_018292915.2 Batillaria attramentaria | reverse complement strand
TGTGAGAGAGAGAGAGAGAGAGACAAACAGACAGACAGACCTTCAACGCTGGCCTTAGGAGTCAAGGCAGAAATCATGGACGCTGAGCTTGACTTTGCCAAAGAAGTTGTACTGGTGAGTTCTTCAGTCGACGTTAATGACGACGACGACGATGAACCAGCAAAAGGGGTCGTTGTTGTTAAAGGGGTGGATCTGAACTGAATTGAATCCAATTGAATACTGGAACATCTCTTTTGCTGCGGATATAGTGGATCCATCGTCAGTTTCTCGGCAAGAAACACAATCTGTCGAAACGTAAATAGACATCACGCTAACACGCTGACGTCTACGGGCCAGAGAAAATTAACCGACAGAACACGTGCTGATGAAAGGAAAGAGTATCCTTAAAAAAAAAGCCTGAAGGGTTGAAAAGCAGCTTTTTGTTTTTGTTTTGTTAACTTTGTTTGTTTTGTTTTGAGTTTTTTCCTTGGGGCATGAAGTGCCCATACAAGTCCATTTACTCATCACCATTTTCCAGTGAGACAAGCAGAAATAAATGTACACGTGACTATAACGTACCCGCCCATCCCAGCGGCACACCGCCCCCAAGGGAGCGGGGAAAGGGGGTGGGGGTGTCTTATACATGAGTTTTTCTATTTACGTACATTACATTCGTATTTATTGTTAGGAGCATTTCCAATAAATCGACCCAAACCAATGTGTGTTCCATTTAGCTTTTTTTTTTAAAATTTCAAGTAAGTCCTAGAATTGAAAGTTGTACTTTTCACTGAGACTTCCTACCCGGTGTCACACTGCTACCTTTTTCAACGGTCAATTTTCACAGAAACAAATAGTAGTCTGATGTGACAATGCTGAACCGATATGCCTAAAGGAAGGAAAAAATAAAGTCCACCTGCCCCCCACCCTTGTGTCTTTTTTTTACCCGAAAAATACTGTTTTGTCCAGGTATCTTGACAGGAGAAGATACTTCTGTGAGGCCACTCCCTGTAGGTATAGATGTACTCCACAATTCATGTGTAAAGTACTGGTAGGCAACGCCCGTAGGAGTAAACACATATACAGAAAGCTTGCAGTGATTTCTGTCACGTAAGTCATATTTGAAGCTTAGCGAGTGCTGGATATTTGTTGTCGCACAGAAAAAAGGGCTAGCCAGCCTTGCAGACGTTCCCTGTGGTAATCTTCTCATGTCCACAAACGCATAATCGTTCCCTGAAATTAGAAACAAAAGAAAACAAAGTGTTACATCACATTATTTTCTGCATCAGAGGCGGAACACTGCTCAGGCGTAAATGAATAGTCCTGAAAGGTTCACGCACCCTAGTTACGACGGACTAGCCCACAGCCCCTGCTATGAGGAAAATAAAATATTTCTTGTTGTGGTGACGTGTCCGCGTTAGCTATGCATCTAAGGTACATAGTCATCACACATGACGTAACAAATATGATGTCTACAACCTCAGGCTTAGTTCTGGTGACGTCACTGAGCTATGCAATGATCTATGCGCCATTCCGGTCAAAGTAAAAGCCCAAAATGGATATGTCCAAAGACAGTTTACTTGTCATTCACAAATATTTCACTTTAACCTCTGCCTTGTTTTAAAGTATATTTATTTCTCTTTTATGTGATGTGCAACACGGTGACATTGAAGACGTGTTTGTGTGTTTTACAAACAGTGGAAGTTCGTGCGGGTGTCGGTAAATGGCGAAACGCAGAAAACCCATATACCTTTAGAGGTTTACAGGCGATATACCAAGAACGAAAATCGTCATTTCAGCTCTGTTCGTTACTTTGACACACATGCTGACGCTCAACACTCAGTAGATATGGGGGAGTCGGGGTGGCCGAATTGTAGAGCGTTGGACTCTCAATGCTCGGGGTCGTGAGTTCGAATCCCGCCGGCTGGAGCCAAATATTTGTGCTGGGCTTTTTTCTCGTTGCCCCGTCTTTGATATCACCCGTATGTGGTGGAAAAGGACGTTAAAATGCCACTCACCCACCCACCCTCAGTAGAAATGTGGCCAGTCGTTCCATTATTTGAGTGGCTTTAAAAAAAGTGATTTGTTAAATATGTTACCGTTACAAAGCTTCAAATACTAAAATACTGCTTTTTGAGACTGCTTTTGTGAGCAGCGGCTAGCAGGTGCGTTACTGAACAGCCGTCACTGTTGTACACGGTGAAGCTTCCTTTGACATATGAAATCGGGTTTTCCTTGCTACCGGACTACTTATCGGGTAATCCGGGATCCTCCCATAGGAAAACTTCAAAAATAGGTGGGTGGCGCTGCACACTCTAAATGAAAAATGTGCTAGTAAGACACTTTTGAACACCCTTCTTGAAATAGCTTTTTAAAACCGTTCCTGTGTTCCAATCTCTATAATGACATTCAAATGTGAATGTGCTCACTATGAACCTCTATTTTGCAGGAACCAATTAAAAAAAAATCAGAACGTAGATCACTTCATTACTATTTTAAAAACTGAGAAGAATCCAGAATTGTC
>JACVVK020000130.1:0-25000 GCA_018292915.2 Batillaria attramentaria | reverse complement strand
CCCCATCCACATTATTCTCCTCTACCCATGTACTAATTCTTTTGTTTAAAACTGAACTGTAAATTTTACTGAAAATATTGAGAAGAGAGATGCCACGGTAGTTATCTGGTTGGTTAATATCACCTTTCTTATGTAGAGGTTGTATGATGGACTCAGTCCATGCATCCGGAAATTTCCCATTATCAAACAGATAGTTGAAGTAGACAACCAGAAAGGGTGAGATCACATCAGTGGAGTATTTGAAAAACTTACCAATGAGGCCATCGGGGCCTGCAGCTTTATTATTTTCTAACGACTTGATAGCTTGTTTCACTTCATGAACAGTAATAGGGTCATTCAACCAATCATCACCACCATCAGTATCACTATGTACTGTATGGGGAGGGCAGTCAGCTGAATCTACCATGTCTGTAACCCCTGGGAGTGAAGTAAAAACATTACTAAAATGTGCATACCAAGCCTCGGCGGAGATAGAGGGTGCACTTGAACCTTTCTTTTGTAAAGCCTTCTATGTTCCCCAGAATAGTTTCTGATCAGTCAAACTCTCTTTTAAAGTGCTAAGTGTCTGTAGTCTGTGACTTTGCTTCTTTTGGTGCAACAATTTCTTATATTCTCTTCTTTTTTGTATATATGACATTCTGTTTTCATCATTATGGTTTTTATTAAGTTTAAGCAGTTTACTCCTCAATAGTCTTCTACTCTGCCTGCATTCCAAGTCAAACCAGACTTGCCTCTTTCTATTCCCTGTAAATACTGTTTTCTTCATACAACTGCCGGCTAGTTTGAGGCCATCGTTAAACCTGGACGATGCAATATTCACATCATCATGCATTAGCAATACAGCCTCCTCAAAACACACTACCACTTCCTCAGACTGCATCTTTTGCTTGAATTCATCCATTTTTTCACTATTCCATACAAACTTGTCATATCTGCAGTTGTTACATGTTTTAGGACAGGGATTCAAGACATCACAAGACCTCACACCAAGGTGTAGTACAACTGGCATATGTTTTGAATCAACTGTAGGGTTAACCAGCAATGCCTTACACTTCTCATACAACACCTTTGATATAACAAAATAGTCCACTACACTACATCCTGTAGCAGACACATATGTGAAATCACTTGAAAAAGCTCCATGAGAAAGACCATTAACTATAGACAGATCAAACTCATTGCAGGTGTGCAATAAATATCTACCGAAAGCATTCACTGTACTATCCACAGAGGTGAGATCAAAGTCATGCCCTGTATCACTATCACAATTATCAAGAGGATTAACACCTTCCAATGGTTCACTTTCACACATGTTCTCACTAGCTGTCCTAGCATTAAGGTCACCAAATATAATGAGGGGGTTGTCTCCATTCTGTCTGATGATATCTAGGATGCAGTCTTCCAACATGGAGATCCCGTTGTGAATTTCTGTTTCTTTATAATAAGGTGAGTCTGCAGGAGGGATATACACACCCAAAAGTATCACGTCTGTTTCAGTTTGCATAAGCTCTCTAGATACACGTAAAACAATCATGTTGTCAAACTCTACATGAACCTGACAAACAAAATGAGATATCTCTTTCTGTACTAATAGAACAACACCAACAGACAAACGATTTGCTGCATCAGACATTTTCAAACCCGGAGAGACAAACACTTTGTGATTTGTAAACATATCCGCAGGCACAGATGCATAAAACGCCGAGAGAGAGAGAGAGAGAGAGAGAGAGAGAGAGAGAGAGAGAGAATGATACCGCTTTCATACTCACATCCTTCAAAGAAAACGCTTGTTCTGAATACGGTTTACACAAATTCTTAGACTCTGAATATCATTTTTTTTTTCTTTCGATCAGCCCGACGAGTTACAATTTCAGCTGCCCTTTCTCCTGTCTGAGCACTCTGTGTTGATGATAATATGGTATTCCAGAAGAATTTCTATGACGTATATAATCAATCTGGGGCTTAAACCAAACTCGAGATTCCACGACGTTTCTGTACTAGCCATATACCGCCTCACTGAATGCTAGCTAGTTACAGCTAGTGCACCTGCAGCCACGCCGGCGTAATCTGACACAAACTTACGCCCCAAAGGATTTACTTCCGAGTAAAAAAAAAAACACAAAAAAAAAAACACACACACAAAAAAAAACGTAAAGAAATTCTTCAACAGGAGTAAGAAATCTCTTAAAATTTCGTATACGTCCTCCCCCGCCACAACATATAATATACTACCGATATGAAATTTTCACTCGTAAAGAAATTCTTACTGCGAAGTAAAACTCTTGTGCGACTGATACTCTAGAGTAAAAGTTGCGTATTATAAAGTTACTCCACATACGAAATATTAGCACCAAAACTTTCAGTCACTGAGGAAAGTGCCTCCATACTATTTCTATTATATATCTAGTGCATGTAAAACAAATGAGCATGTTCCCCTGAATTTATCGAGAAAAAAAAATGATATGAAAAATGTAATAAATAAACAAGTAGGCATATAAAGTTAACATCTTCTAAAATGGCTAACAAGAATGTTTGTTAGGCAAACACATATGAAGTTTGATGTAAGCATCCATTTCAGTTTGCATTCACTCTGCATTTGAAAGAGAAACCAGAGGAGGCAATTTAAATTGGGCTTTTGCTTTTCTTCTCTTTGAACAGCTGACTACGTCTGTCGTGGGAGTAATTCTGTCGTTGTGGGGGGCTTAGGGGGGGGGGAGTGAGGGCATGGGAGTACATTTTTCTCAAAAGGAATAAGAATGTCTTTCCGATATTGTCACTCCGTAGTAAATCTGTCTTGCAAATAAGTTTTCGTGTTAAACCGAAAGAGCCGCAAATTCATATAATTATTTAACTTAAAACATAAATAAAGTACGTAATATAGTTACACATCTTTCACAGATACTTTAAGATATTCGGTTTATAGAATCTGCGATTTAGTTAAGCATACCGTTACCTACAATTACCATACAGTATATTCTGTAAGAATATGACTTACCCGCTCACGGTATGTCTCTGTTGAAAAGTGAACGCAACGGCTACGTGAAGAAGAAGACAAGCAGTACGCTTAGTTGAGTCCCCCAACATTCTGTAACTGCATGAAAAGAGGACAGAGCATGAGATTGTATATTATAATTATGATACAACGTATTACGACACAGGTTTGTGCTGGTTGTCTCGGATACGCGCGCGCGCGTGTGTGTGTGTGTGTGTGTGTGTGTGTGTGTGTGTGTGTGTGTGTGTGTTAGAGAGAGAGAGAGAGAGAGAGAGAGAGAACGTTTTCTGGATTCTTGTACTTGTCTGCATCCCTTTCCTTAAAATAACGACCTGGGGCCGTGGTCACGACGCGTTCGTAACTTTTCCGCCACCGATTTACGCACGCGAGGGTCCGTAACTTACGATTTGTGGTAAAATTGCCTAAATTGGGTGGTCATGACGTTTGCGCCGCTCGTAAACCCTTGCGTATTGTACACCCCCTAGGAGGGTGTCGGAAAGGTGCCGTAGCCTTTGCGTAAATCTGAAAAATAGCGGCCCGCTGGATTTACCAACTGCAAATGAGAAGAGCATTGCGACGGGAAAGGGTGTTCCGCGATCGTACTAACCCTTTTGAGTCGTACGACGATGTGGACATGCTTCAAAGGTTTAGATTTAGGAGGAGAGACCTGCAGGAATTGTGCGATCTGCTGTAGGACGGCTTGAGGTACCCGTGTAGAGGGGGCGCGTTCAGTTCACTACGCTCCCTGCAATGCAAAGGCCTGTATGGCCGGCCGTACACACGTCGTGGGTTGATTTGTTTCCTTTTTGTGGGTTAACATTTGTTGTGTGTGTTTCGGACTAGTTCAGTGCTGAAAGCACTCGGTCAGTCCCCACTGATCAGCCACCACCGTTTTGATCGTATGCCTGTCAATGCAGGTCTCATTCCGATTGTGTTGTGGACCCGAAATGTGCGGGTTCCGATAGAGACTGCTAGGGAGCGGTCTATATGCGACCTGCATGCACTCCTGATCACACTCTCCACATACATGCCACGCATTTAACCTGACGCTACGGCAGATAAACATGACTCGATCAAATACTCTGTAGTGAACGCGTAGTGAACACACCCCCTCTACTCTTTCACTCTTCACGCTGGAAGGAGAATTTGTGCAGGTCACGTGATGGTGTTTTCCGTGGGAATCCCAGGGGTCCCACACCTATCTAAAAATAACCCATACGTGACACCGTTTCCAGTAAGTGCGCGTCGTGACCGGCCAACTAGCGGAAGAGATAGTTTTCACGAAGCCACGTACGAACGTACGATCCGCAACCTATTTGCGCAAAGAAATTTGCGTTCGCGTCGTGACCACGGCCCCTGTTCAGTCAAGCATAATCTGTTTGTAAGAAGTATGTAAAGCGCAGACAAGGTGATATGCTTAAGCGCATACGTTGAAAGATTGTGAATGGTTAAATTTTACACTAACTTGTTAAACTATACTTCGCTGCACTGTAGCTGGTTAACAGTATCTGTAATCACGGCCCCAGCTAATAGAGTCAAGTAGTGCCGACCAGTTTTTCCTGATGCGGGCGCTACATCTGAGTTTTGTAGGAACATCACGCACGCATCTGCTTCACATGGTGATGTCACGTTTGGAGTGTTCACAATTTTCAGCTCAAAGATCGACATTGTTTAGGCATAACCTTAACCTTTTAGGGAGTTGTACCGTCGGTTGTACAATAAAACTGAGTTGACAACAAAGACAAGATAAATGTTGATTGTAATGCTTAATATTACAGCTATTGCTGCTGCTGCTGTTGTTTTTTGTCACCTGTTTTTGGCTGCTCTTGGACCGGACATCAGACCCCCCATACCCTACCCCATCCTACCCCACTCCACCCAACCGCTTTCAGTAATCTTCAAACTGGACCCGTATTTACCATGAGTACAATCTCACTTCGCTACCTAAGTCTGACTTCTTTTTTAGGATTGGAAAGTTCGGGAACAGGACGAATTTCCCAGGATTGAAAAGCGTTGTTTCTGAGTGGATATACTTACAGCTCATAAAAACGCATACGCATACTAGTATAAGACCTCACACACACACACACACACACACACACACACACACACACACACACACACACACACACACACACACACAAAATAATCCTGGAACATGCATCAATGAGCTGTCAGAATGCATTCACCCTACAAAGAAAGATTGGAAAAAAAATTCTTCTAAAAATTTTTTAACAGTCGAATGTTCTTGAACGGAATCCTCCTGTAAACTGCCACCACCAAACCTGGTATAGAGAGGGTGAGTGGTTCTTTGGGAGTTTAACGTCTTTTTTCACCAGATAAGGATGATACCAAAGACGAGGCAACTGGAAAAAGGCCAGGACAAATATCTGGTAACAGGCGAAATTTAAACTCACAATCCGAGCACAGATATTCTACTGCTCACCCTCTCGGCTATCCCGGCCGTTATCGAGAAAAAGACGGGTGAGCATAAGGGCACGTTTGCTATCTGTAAATACATTGCGTCCTAAAGTAAACGGGGTGGGCTCTCGAATTCACTCCTCTGATTCTGAAGCAAATAAGACTAGATAAAAAGGGAAGTGGAGTGGTGTGGGGGAGGGACGGGGTGGGGGAGGAACTGGACCTTTTGTGAGTCATGCCCAAACCCACGATTTCGTTTCTCTAAAATAGGAACAACTTTGTTTCAAAGTTTCAGTACGTTTGTCAGGCATGCAACTTGGCGGTGGAAATATTGCGAGACAATGTAGCATCTGAAACCATTTTTCGAACATAGACACTTTCAGCACACAATTGTATTGAATTACTACCCTATTCAGCATGAACTTGAAAATTAAACGTTATGTTAAACGTTAGGAAAACGTTAATAAAAGAAGTAAAAACGTCCGTCAAAACTACGACTCTGTCACTGCACATACCTACACAATAGCACTGGTCCTTGAAGAAATGTTCAAAAAAGCGGAAATATTGACATCACCGGGCGCTATGCTGCTTTTGTTTATTCCTTTTACTGCTTGGACTTACAATGCTCGGGTCGGGAGTTTGAATCCTGGCTCGGGCCAAATATGTGTGCTGGCCTTTTTCTCGTTGCCCCGTCTTTGATATCACCCGTACGTGTGGAAAAGGACGTGAAACTCCAAAACACCCACCCACCCTTGTAGTTTTCACGGTTGTGTTAAACAAGAGACTTTAACAAGACAAAATCCGAGCTGTAAAATGTTCGCTTACCTTCTTCAGTCCGCAAACTGATTCACTTCAGCACACTTCACCAGCCGTCCGCGAACGCTGAAGTACTGAGCGCGCAATTGAGTTAAGAAGGAAGTAAAATGTTATCGACGCAGTACAGTTTTCAACCCCGGTACGTCCGAGGAACACAACTGTGCGTGTGTGTGTGAAGTTAGCGAAGTGACAAATGACGCAGACAGGCAGGCACAAATTCTCCTGCTTAGATTTTATTTTTATCTGCTTGTTTTGCGATCTCGATCTCCCCCATGTGCACAGCCTGAGAAATGTACGCGTACTGTATAATGCGACAGAGCAGTTATGGCGGTCTTTCTAAAGCCAGCGTACTTTGAATTTGTCATGCTTGAAAAGCTACGATCTGCATTGCACTTAGTGTACATTAAATGACATTTTTGCAAGGATGGCTGCTTCAGTGAGCATCTAATAGTTGTCGTTCAGAATTGTTTAATTTTCTTTTTTAATCTTATCTGTCTGTGTCTTTCCACATGTTTGTTTGGTTGACTGGTTAGTGGCTGCATGGTTGGTTGGTTGGTTGACTGGTTGGTTGGCTGTCTTTTTATCAATGGCTCTGTCTGTTTTCTGAATGTTTAGTTTGTTGAAGGAGGCTGTAAGCTCCGTAGTGTATGTTCTGTACAATGACTGAAGGGTGCTTGTAAATATACCTCTTAAGATTTAATTCGTAGCTGTGGCATTACATTATGTGTAATGATATGTTTCCTGTGTTTGCACATCATATTTTATCCTGTTTCTCCTACCCACCCACCTCTCTCTCTCTCTCTCTCTCTCTCTCTCTCACACACACACACACACACACACACACACACACACACACACACACACACACACACACACACACACACACACACACACAATGGTAAACAAAAGAATATAAAACGCACGACGATGAAGAGAACATTTAAAAGACAAATGATGCTTGCACGTATACCTATTTTAGTTTGTCTCTATATATTACATGATGCGTCATAGAGCCTCTATGTTTACCTAGGATAACGTCAAAGGCCCTTCAACTGAGTGGCCCTTCAACATCCTGTCTATGCTGGCGTAGCGACTCGTCCTTCCTGCTTCATTACTTTCGCATCCCTATAGTTTGAGCGAGGGCACTTGGCGCAACAACAGTGATTAAGGACCCGTCTTTTATCACTTCTGTGCTCACAAACTGCACTGAGCTCTTTTAGTAGTGTCTAACATTGTATCACTTAGACAGCTGTAAATTGACAGCGTCCCACAGGCTGTTACCGAGCCAACAGGAGGTTACACGCGACGCGAATATCAAAAGTAGTCAGCTAGTATTGCACAATTTTAACCACTGAGTAGGCGATTATGAATTTTCGCAGGCTCACACCGTCTGTAGACAACAGAATTGTACTAATCATTAAGATGGACTATTTTAGTCTTCTAGCGCAACTGTTCTACAACATAAGTTGGCTTCTCTGAGGCCTAGTTAACATGGAATATGAACGTTTAACAGGTTGAATAAGGAAAGTGGTGAAAACAAACACAGGAGTCCACATTCAATTTATTTGTACAAGTCGCCTCATACCACAGGCAAGAGATTAACGCGCAGTTGATACGCGCTTGGGCTGAATATGTACAGTCTGTGTTTCAGACCAGCCTGTACTTTGTACTTGTGGCACAAACTTCCTTGTTCGTGCACACGCACATTTCAACATCAAGGATTTCCTGCCAGAAGGTACTGTCCATACAGATACAAAGAAGAGAGATGGTGCGTTCTACCAAGGAACCCTCGATTTGCGCTTTTAGGGCACGAGGATCGTGTGGTAACAGCAAAAAAGGAGGGAGCTGAACTTTTCCTACGCCAGTCGATAAAATTACAAATTCGAATGAGTGGCAGGTGCAAAGCGGCCAGCTAACAACAGGCCATATAACTTAGCACGACTGTCAAATAAGAGTTTGGGTCGTGCTCTTACTGCTGATTTATTTGCTTCCTTGACACACTGCGTTCAGCTTTGGAGAGTATGCGTTTTTCAGCTAGCTGTGTTTGCCTTGGTTCTGTACGAGGGTGACATTATTAAACGTACATTAAATCTTCGTGTGCATATATTTACAAGTTGCACTAATGATATTATTAGCATTATTCTCGTTTCATTGTAGACATGCGTACACAAATGCAGGTAAAAACGAAACATACACTTGTCTGGTTAGTAAGAAATATAAATGAACAGTTGCCTAAAACAAGATCGATTCTTTGACCTAAAGTTTTGTTGTTGCTGTTGCGTCTTAATCCAAGCCTTAATTATCATGCATGTAATCCATGCCTCGTAAACAACAACAACATTTTCTCTGCAAATCGACGGCATCACAAAGGTTCTTGCTATTATTTTAGTCTCCATGCGCATTACCTAGTCCATTAGATGGCTTCAAACAGACCGGATGGGTGTTTTGTGGTTGTCTGTCATGTGTCCACCATGAAGATGTGTTCGCAAGTACGGGGGCACTGGATGATGTTTAAATCAAGCTGGGATACGAACCAACAACCATCTGATCAACGGTCCACTGCAGTCACCTGAGCGATCTTGGCCCCCTCTTGGTAATACTGCAGGTATCTCCATCTTCATTCACAATTCTTCAGATGACATCGCTATTTTATTCCACATCGTTGATATGGCGTGCCTTTTACGACTGTTGCAATACAAAGTGCAGTACTGGTCATCGCCGTCAAGAGTCTAATCATGGAAGCTTTGTTCTCAAGCCTGCAGATGGCTGTACACGTCCTGTCCACCAGTGTTGCCTTGACCTTTGCCAGTAACGTCCGCTGAACGACCATGGTCAAACTCCAAACAGTTGTACTCTTCCTCGCCAGGAGTCGGTGAGCACATCGTTGAAGATTTGACGTTTTCGTAAGGCTGCTTCCTAACGCTACTACCACCGGGATTTGCGGCACAGTTTTTGCTTTCAATTTTTGTCACGCAACACACCAGGGACTGCCAACAGACCTTCTACACGTCTACAGTCACAGTCTGTGTCACTAGCAAGCAAGGACCAGCCACTCATCTCTGACAGGATGAGCTCCACACGGCGGATCTCAACCGGCGAACGCCAACAAGGCCAGCAGAAGTCCAACAGGAGATAGGGACACGGCCCAGGCCTTGCCACCGCCCATACTAGCACTCACAGTGACAACACGACAACAAGCACAACACAGGTTTGGTCATCTGCACGTTTTGAAATTCAACAGGGGCTGAAGTTTCTGACATGGAACATCGGAGGTTTTCTGTCTAAACTCACAAACACCGATTTTGTTGAGTATCTGAATTCCTTTGATGTAATATGCCTGACAGAAACGTACATAGAGTCTGAAATACAGTTAGACGTTTTAGCGGACTTTACTTTATATACTGCCCCTGCAAAGAAACTGAGTCAGCATGGAAGATGTTCGGGAGGTGTGATAATACTAATTAAGAAATCTCTCAATCATTATATTGACTTTGGAAAACTTAGGCTTTAGTACGTTTGGTTAAATCACGGTGTCACGAATGAAAACATGAATCTGTGTATTTTCAAACAAAGAGTTATTCATGTAGCGTGTCAAGAGTGATTCGCGGGCATGAGGGACAGCCAACGTTTCCGACTGTACATTTCACACAAGACAAAACTGACCCCAGAAAGATACCTTAATGATGTTCGAACAAAGGTTTTCAGAGACGCCTTACTCCGCTTCAGACTTAAGTGACATTAATACTCATAGAAACCGCTTCATAACAAATAGTGCTGCAGATGTAGTTGACTGTCCCTTCTGCCCGGGGGCAACTGAAGACGATAACCACATTCTGTTTCACTGCCCGATATACATAAGGACATACGGCCGAATATATTTAAAACTGTAACACCTGGCATTGAGAACCCGTATGTATTAGAAATTATTGCTTGCAAGAGAGCGTCAGACACTAGACAACTAGCATGGTTTTTGTACAAATGTTTTGAATTGAGGAAACAATTGATGTGCACTTAAAAACATTCTGTCCCATAATACTAGCAAACTACAGCTTTCCCGTATACCTTTGTACTTCCCCCATGGTTCATTGTCAGTTTACTGTACCACCTCTCACCTGGTGATAATGGCCGCCGTGCCAATGTCAATCTTAACTTTCGTTTTCATCGTTGCCCCGTCTTTGATATCACCCTATGTGGTGGAAAAGGACGTTAAACCCCCAAACACTCACTCACCCATATAAACTTTCGACCTTCGACTTCGACTTCCACACACACACACACACACACACACACACACACACACACACACACACACACACACACACACACACACACACACACACACAGAGTTAATATATAAAAGCGTGATGAAAGCATATGTTCTATGTGAAAATTGATTAATTCACAAAGATGTCCGCTGGGTCTGTTGATTTTAGTGTTTGCTTACTTGTTTGTTTGTTTGTTTGTTCTCTATGACTATCAAAAGGACTAGCCGGAATGATGTTGCCGCAATCTCAAGGAGGCAAATCTCTCTCTCTCTCTCTCTGTGTGTGTGTGTGTGTACGTTTGTTTCACGAACGGTTACAAGCCTCAAGACACCATGCAGTGTCGGCTGTCCCCATGTCAGGTGATAACGTCGAGTGCATACGCCCGAAACAGAAACACTTCCTTGATCGACTACGGGATTCGATATCAGGGGCATATTATCACCGACACACGACCCACAACATGGTGGTTTGTGACCCACTGCCGAACCTTTAACGTCCCATGTTAAGCTTGTGTGTGCCTACTGGTTAGTGTGTGTGTGTGTGTGTGTGTGTGTGTGTGTGTGTGTGTGTTTTAACATACCATGAAAAACATTTGCTCTGACACTCTCGAGTAATCACTTCATAACATTTGATAACATACAGTATCAGTGTCTGTTTCCTGGGTTAGTAATACGGCCGGTGCAAGCCATTATGTGACAGAATATTGTGTGAGCATTCAGAATGGTTGTCTTCAGTATGCTTGTCTCTGTTATGTATTTGGTTACACTGTAAACACACACACACACACACACACACACACACACACACACACACACACACAAGAAAGAACAACAAATCACAAGCGTTTTATGTAACAGTTCATGTCTACATAACTTACATTCCTATACAAGTATATCTTGATGAACAAACCAGAAAGAAAGAAAAATAAACCTAAACACACCAATTTCTTTTTCTCTTCTGTTCTTGTCATTTTCTTCACCCACTCATATCCAAGTGCATTTCGAATCAGTTTATATTAACACGTCCGATAACAATAAACGAATGCAGCTGCGAAAAGTACTACAGTGGACGCCGGATACAAGCAACTCGGATATAAGAAAACTCGGTTATTGCCAACGAATTTTTTTCCCCCGGCCAAACTCTTCTTTATTATGTATTACAAAAACTCGGATACAAGAAACTCGCTTATAAGAAAACTCGGTTTTAGGAAAGCAAATTTCTTGTCCCGCTTGATACAAAAACTCGGATATAAGAAACCGAAAGTACATTTCCAAGAAAATTTCACTCATTCTAAGAAACCGAAAGTACATTTCCAAGAAAAATTCACTCATTCTAAGAAAACAGGTCAGGTCTGACGTCACTTAGGACAGGCACATGATTGCGCATGATCATGATTACATTATTCACTTTGAGAAGAAAAAAATAAAACTTGTGTTCCCAAAATTTTTCGTTGGTAAGACTAGATTATTCACTGAATAACTCAGAATCTCTCTCTCTCTCTCTCTCTCTCTCCTTAGCTCTTTTTTGTTTGGTTGGTTGGTTGGTTGGTTTGGTTGTTTTTTTTTTCTTTTTGTTTTGTTTTTTCTTTACCACATCAGTGACCGCCAGCGCTACAGTTGGGAAGCAAAAACAGTATTTTCATGTTCAAACAAAAAAATCTGACATTGAAGGACACAAGCGCACATAACTCAGAATCTCTCTCTCTCTCTCTCCTTAGCTCTTTTTTGTTTGTTTGTTTGGTTGGTTGGTTGGTTTGGTTGGTTTTTTAAGTTGTTTCTCTATAGAGAAACAACTTTATGAGACGGGGCAGATTTTGCTACGCGCAGCAGCAAGTTTCAGTGATACAAAACAAGACTGTGACGTTTCTCCACACAATACTTACTTTCACGCACACAGTGACGTAACGAAATATGCGTCATAGACACCTTACGTGCACACTTTGCTGCTGCATTCTTTTTGGCGGGAATGACGTGTGTCTGTGTGTGTGTGTGGACGGATGTAATGATGGCTATCTGCTAAACCACCTCGCCGGATGGCTTTTTACTTTGAGATAAAATGGGCAGTCATATTCTCCAGAGCTATTTTTCACGATTTTTATCCTGCCGCATTTTGAGAACAGTTATCGCCGATTTGAAAAAATGGGTCATGTTACGAATTTTTTCGAAAAAAATGTTCAAATGGCTTCATTTTCTGAAATTGGGAAGATCATCCAATTATACTGCCTGTTTTCGTAGCACAGCTCTGTAGCTCTGACATGTTTTGTGTAAAAAAAATATTTCCGAGGTAGGGGTGGTTTGCATATATGGCCAAATATCTATGAAAAGACTCCTTCAAATTACTCATCATTCCGGTATTTTTGTCACTTGTGACAACTGCACATATGACATGAACTATTGCACTATTATAGCTTTAGTATTAAGAATAACAGAGCTTTTAGATAAACACATTTTTTCACGTTTCTGCGAGAAGCGCCGGTCAAAAAAGTTCCAATTTTGCAATTTCGTAAGTACAATCCAAGGCACTTTAAGTCCACGTTTCATCAGCTCTCTAGATCTTCCAGATTTTATGTCAAAATTAATTCAGTCCCGGAAGTCACAAAAGCAACAAGGAAATCACAAGATATGAGGAAGTATCATCTATCAGACGAGCAGCGTGAGGCTGACGGCAAATGTTTGGTTCACAGACAAAATCTGCAAGTATCGTCACTGCTTCCGACATTTCATCAGCCCTCTACATCTTCCAGATTTCATGTGAAAAATAATTCAGTCGGAGAAGTCACAAAGCCAATAGGGAAATCACAGGACATAAACAAGCATCCTCAGACGATCTCAGTGCTAGAGGCTGACGCCAAAAGTTTAGTTCACGGAATTGACGTCATCTCTCTCTCTCTCTCTCTCTCTCTGTATGACGACCTGCTTGAGGCTGACGTCAAATGTTTAGTTCACGGAACTGACGTCTCTCTCTCTCTCTCTCTCTTTCTCTCTCTCTCTCTCTCTGGGGAGCCAGGGTGGCCGAATGGTAGCGCGTTGGACTTTCAATGCTTGGGCCGAGAGTTCAGTTCGAATCCAGGCCGCTGGGGCCAAATATTTGTGCTGGCCTTTTTCTCGTTGCCCCGTCTTTGATATCACCCGTATGTGGTGGAAAAGAGCGTTAAACTCCTAAACACCCACCTACCCACCCTCTCCCTCTGCCTCTCTCTCTCTCTCTCCCTTCTTCCCACACCCGGCCCCACCCCCAGTCACGTGGCTGATCGGTCGAGGTCGTAGAGGATCTAGTGTCATCGGTAGAACTTGGAGAGGGGGAGAACCGGCAACAATAACAACAAAACAGACAAAATAAAATGAAGTTTGGAGAAACAACTTTGTAGGACGGGGCCGTTCCTCCTTGTTTTTTTTTTGTTTTTGTTTTTTCTTTACCACATGACCGCCAGCGCTACAGTTGGGAAGCAAAAACAGTATTTTCATGTTCAAACAAAAAAATCTGACATTGAAGGACACAAGCGCACTGGTGTATATTAACTCTACACATATACATGTATATTGATTATTCTGTGCAGGTCTTTAAGAGAAACCAGATATTTCTTAATTTAATGCAAAACATACACGAACTGAGAAAAAACGAAATGTTTTAAGCCTTTTTTTTTCACTGAACTCGGTTATAAGAAATATTTTTCAAAATACTTTCTTATATCCGACTTTCAGATTTAAGAAAACTCGGATATACGAAACCGAAAAATCCCCCCCCCCCCCCCCCCTCGAGTTTCTTATAACCGGCGTATACTGTACCCAAAGAAAACGAATAGGTAACTCGACGCTGCAAGGGAGAGAACCGTGCCTATACATGTATGAGAAGAGTGATCACTCGACCTCTCCCTTACAGCTCCCACTTACCTGTTCCTTTTTACATCATCTTTGAGTCTTTGACCCACCAGAGACCAGGCAAAAGTCTGCCTTACCGAGGATGCATGCACCTGACCAAACCGGATACGTATGAAACTTGGTCCCACAGATATTACTTACTTTCTTTCTGTTTGAAATGCGGCATACTGTACACATTCTTAGAGCGAGTATCCGCTGGTGCTAAACGTTCATACTCATTCTCTTTCGACTGCAGTGTACTGTACGTATGACCATCTACAGGCACTAAATGCTCATACATGTTTTCGCTCGCTTGCCGTGTAGCTTGATTGTCTGTACTGTCAGTTGCGTCGTCTAGTGTGATGTACCCACTCCCTTCACAATCACGGCTCCTCTCACTGATAGATCCCATTTCCGTATCTACGTAGCCAGATGAAGTCGCACAAGTGTTGGGGTGTCTGGCTGCAGCATCGTGACTACCAGAGACGGCTTGAGACATCCGGTTGACTGAAAGAAGATAACGTGCGTTCAGGGTTCTGACGCCAGCAGTAACACAGTTTCTATAAAATTACAAAACAGGTGTTTTCCTAACCAAAACAAGCACAGTTCTCTCCCCTAAAAACCTCTTTCGTGTTTCTGTTATCTGTAAATTCTGTAATACCATTCACAACTTACAACATGTACGTGTTTTAGGCAAAGGTTTTGTGGTAGTGATAGCAGAAGCGTGTGTGACATTAACAGCGAACTCCCCGTGAGAGCTGCAAAGCATATAAGTGACCCTCCACCGCGAAATGAGTCGTCTTGTAACATCAACAAATAGCACAAGATGACCCATTTCGTGGTGGAGGGTCACATAAGTGCTTTTTGTAACTGGCTGTTTGCTATATATTCATGTCAGACGATTCATGTGTACGATGCACACACACACACACACACACACACACACACACACACACACACACACACACACACACACAAAGGCACATGTAGAAGCCAAAAATTTGCAAATAAGAAACTCACATGTTTTAAAACGACTAAAGTCCGTTATCAAAGATATCATAAAGCTCAAAATAATGTGTGTATACACAATATATATACGACAATAATTTTGCTTATCTGGCTGGTTCTTATTTCTTTACCGATATCTGAAACGCCAAATAAGCAGAATTGAAATCACTTCTTATGATTGCGGGATATGTGTATTTGAGTGGACGCAACGTCAAAGCTTTTATTTAGGACTATGTTGGGATCTCAACAATATTTTACAAGCAGATATCGATACCTACATCTCGGCCTATTTTACGCTGGGACTGGTAGGAGTCTTTTGGTTAGAATAGAATACATACCACTGTCCGGATCCGAGTCTGGTGCATATGTAGCATTTGCAACCCCAGGCTGAATACTTTCCGAAGCAGGCTCCCTAGAGAGGAAAAGAAATGCATGTTAATGATTAAACACCGTACATATTTATCACAGATAATGTAAATCTACAGAAATACAAGAGAGAGAGAGAGAGATGAGTGTCTAGATGTTTTACTTCTTACGATTTATTCTTCCAGCAGTTTAGTAGTCCGGCATTGCCATCTTTGTTCCCGTCCTTGCTGTTATTCCTTCTTCGACAGACGATGACAGTGATGACAACCACTACCACAACAATTACTGCCATCGACACACCGACGCCAACTGCCAGTCCGTTGTCTGAATTGTCCTCTCCCCGATTGCCAGATGTGTCCGGGGAAGCTGGATTGGCAGATGAATCCGGGGCACATGGAAAACGGAATTTGCATTACTTTCTAGATAAGCACAATAAACAACATAATGCCCTGTTAATATTTCGACAAGCGTGTTGCCTTCATCAGAGAGTTGTACAAGTGGCCGACGTCCCAGAGTATGTAATACGTATAGTGATGTAAATAGTGTACTAGATTACAGTGTATATTACTTCTATGTCTCTGTCTGTCTGACTGACTCTCTCTCTCTCTCTCTCTCTCTCTCTCTCTCACACACACACACACACACACACACACACACACACACACACACACACACACACACGCGCGCGCGCGCGCGCGCATATTTACGTACACACAGCCGCAGACAGCAGAAACGGACACAAACCTCACATTTTGTTTGTAAAGTGCATCATACTTCGTGAGTTGTCTCACTCAGTGGTTTCCTGTGAGGCATTACTGATGAGGATTACCTACGTGGGTGCATATGCATTGTGTGCCGGTTCTATAGGGTTAGTGCAGTAACGTCTTCAATACAATTTAATGCACACCACACGATATGCAAATCATAGTTTCTTCGACAAGGCCATGCTTTTGCTAATACTCTGAAATACTCAAGATCGGTGGACCAATACATCAGTCAAAATGTTCATCAACAATATCAAAGAGTACATTAGTGTTCTGGAAGTTCATTGGTTTAAACATTTTTATTCAATGAAGCCGGTTCACCGCCAAGCAGTAAACATGAGCATTACGTTGGAAAGAGCACAACAAGTAAAACTGATATACGTGCTCATCTAAACCAGTTTACAAAAAGCATGGCGGAAGTTCATTCGATGTGCCTCACAGTGTGAGTAATATATTCAGCTTCCATGAACGTCAAAGTATTTTTTAAGTATCCTTTTTATCGCCAGTGGGCAGAGGAAAGAAGGGGAGAACAAAAAGTATCTTTCTTTAAGTACACATCCCGCACGTTTCCGGATGTCACTGTTCTCACCTGAAATTGTCGACTGCTGTGTAAGTAACGTTGTTGTTGTCTCTGCGGTTGTGAGCAACCCGCCAAACTCGAATGAAACTGAGTCGACAAGGATTTCCAGTGACCACCCATATGTATTTATCTTTCTTGCTCCGATCGTGATCTTTGAAGGCAAAAAAACAAATGGTAAGAAAATAGAAAGCGCTCAATCTTCTTTATTACTACGAGGAGAGATTCACGTTTTTAAAGTTAAAATTTGGATGTGCAAATGTATAAAATAAGAGAAATGAAGAAAAGAAACAAACAGAAACATAGTTTTGTAAAGAAAATTTCAACCAAATCAAAGCTTATTCTTCGGATTATTGTCCATTTCTGTATTGTTTGTTTGTTTTAAGAAAAAAATCTTCGTTCCAGTTTCTGTGCGACAGCATGCATTTCTAAAACCTTCATTGTATTTCATAAAAAAGAGTGAATATTTATAGACCACCAAAATCAGTACAAGAGAACGCCGCTTTCTAGTGGACAAGATTGACTGAAGTAACAATTTACTGTTGTAGGTTAGTTTTCGGGGGTAGGGCCAATCATTGTTGAAGAACAAGGATGAAATGAAAACAAAAAGCAAAAAACAAACAAACAAAAACTTACCCAGAAGTAGTCATCGCGGGACGCTATTTTAATTTTCTGGGTTTGTATTTTGTTGGAGTATTCCGTTGTGTTCCACAGAAACACGGCACTATTGTTCAAGGCACGCTGTACTACCGCAAGCATGCACATGCCGTCCTCACAGTTGACCGTATAGTTAACCACTAAAAAGTAGAACGCATCTCTCGTTGGACAAAACGCGTGGCTGTTTAGCTCTGCGAAGTGATTAAGGTTCCAGTCGGACATCTTCACCACGGCTCCATGTTTCTTCATGCCGTCTTCTACGGACACACACAACAACAACACAAAGTGGTTATCTCGTGTGTGTGTGTGTGTGTGTGTGTGTGTGTGTGGTGTTTAGGCTAACAATGCGCACAATTAATAATAATAATAATAATGAGTATTGTATAGGCGCTTTACCCAATTTTGCAGATCGGCTCAAAGCGCCGCGAACTGAACCCAACACGCACGCTCACGTGAATCACACGCATTCTCCCACACACTGGACGTAAACATATTACAATCACGTGGTGCAAAGGGTCAGCTCAGCTATTTAAATTTCGGAATTTAGAAATGCATTTATTTTTTTTTCAAATTTGGTGGGCTGAACATTACCAAAGCAGAGGGGGAGGAAGCCGGAGTACCCGGAGAGAACCCCCGACGATCGGCCCGAATGAACGGTGCCACATACGAGAAGGAAAAATTCTTTGCCCCGAGTGGGAATCGAACCCCTGACCAGTCTCTTAACCACTAGACCACCGACCGCCCCGGCAGACGTCACTGATCGAGGGTTATCAAAGTACTGTGCTACTCTTCTCTTCTGCCGTGCATAGCATACATCATAATCACGTTTAAAGCACACCACTACTTAAAATTTTGCATCTGAATTAGATTGTTATTCCATAAACAAAACCATGCACCATACTCACCAGGGCATGACGCGTTGTGAAATCTTATGTCGTCGATTGCCACAACACCAGTACTTGTGTAAGTGACACCCATTATTCGTATCTAAGGGCATAACAAAGGTAATCTTAAAACAATACTCATTACTCCATAAAACTTTCTTGATGAACAAGTTTTTACTACATATTTCCAAAAGATGGTTTTAAAAAAAAAGACTGAAGCCTTGAGCTTAGTTAATACGCGTTGTTGTTAACTGAAATATTTTGGTTTTATGTCACACACACACACACACACACACACACACACACACACACACACACAAACACACACACACACACACACTCTCTCTCTCTCTCTCTCTCTCTCTCTCTCAAACACACACACACACACACACACACACACACACACACACACACACACACACACTCTCTCTCTAACAGGGGCCATCTTTCTTGATTTAAGAAAAGCGTTTGGTCTCGTCAATCATGCCACCTTGATCAAGAAACTTCAAAGTTATTTATGCAGTGAACCTGCTGTTTCTTTCTTTCGGTCATATCTTGAGAATAGGCAGCAGAAAGTAGTTCTAAATGGGTCATTCTCCAATGTCAGAAACATATCTCTTGGCGTACCCCAGGGATCCATACTTGGCCCTCTACTATTTAATATTTTTATTAATGATTTACCTCTGCATCTGACTTGTAAGCATATTGAATGTGACATGTTTGCGGATGACACATCGCTCCACTCCGCCGATAATGATATTACTGTGGTTAGTAGTCGACTTCAGGAAGGCCTAAACGGCGTATCGGACTGTTGCTGTATTAACTCCATGTTCATACACCCTGTAAAAACTAAGTCCATGGTAATAGCCACCCGTCAAAAGCACCAACTCAGCCCTTTGTCCCTGAATTTGGTACTTAACAACGCGCCTATAGAGCAGGTGTGCGAACATCGTCTTCTCGGCATCACAATTGATAATCAGCTTAGTTGGAGAGCCCACACTAACACCTTAGGCAAAACGCTATCCAGACAGCTATTCGCCCTCTCCAAACTGCGGCATTTCCTTGACTTGGAAAGTCGCAAAATGTACTTTAACGCGCACATACGGTCTCACTTGGACTATGCGTCAACGGTGTGGGATGGTTGCAGCCACATTCACTTAAAGGGGCTTAACTCCCTTCATAGACGTGCAGCAAAGCTACTTTTACCGAATCCTCATCTTACAGCTGATGAAAAGCTAAACCAGCTGCAGCTTCTTCCCCTGTCAAAACACCTGCTATACAACAAAGGAATTTTCATGTATAAGCTATGGACCAGAAAGGCTCCTAACTATTTATCCGACTGTTGCCACCGCTCAGCCTCCCGATATGGCAGTTCAAACAACCTGTGTATCATTCCAAAGCCGCGAATTGACATTTTCAAAAGCAGTCTTTCATTTTCTGGAGCGGCATTATGGAACAGACTTCCAGCCCATGTTAAACACGCATGCTCTAACACAAATTTTAAACAGCTTTTATTCAAATATCTCATGTCACACGATGTTTAATCTTCTCACAGGTTATTCTCGCCCATTCCTACACTAGATGTTTTGACATAATTGGTTTGTTCATCACGCTTCTTAAATGTTTCTGTCTTAGAGTGTAGTTTCATTTCCTATGGTTTTATTTCTATTTTGCTTTTTTCCTGTTGCATTACATATGTGCATGTGTGTGTATTTTTCTGTTTAGATAGACACTAGTAGAAATAGAAACGGCAGGTATGAAAATTGACTGTCTCACGTTAATACCTCAACCGTTGGAAAATAAAGTTTTCTTGATTCTTGATTCTCTCCCTCTCTCTCTCAAACACACACACACACACACACACACACACACACACACACACACACACACACGCGCGCGCGCGCGCGCGCGCGCGAGAGAGAGAGAGAGAGAGAGGGAGAGAGAGAGAGACAGACAGACAGACAGACAGACAGACAGAAACAGAAGATGGTGGTTCGACGGGGGTGAACGTGAGATGTTCTTTTGATCTCCCCAACACAAATGAATTCCTCACCTCACGAAAGTACCCTGGACTGAGCATAGCGAAAGCATAAGTCCATTGCAGATGGGCGTCTTTCAAGTCACTGTCCCAAACGTCCTGCCAATCGTCATGATAATAGTCTTGCTCTTGCACAATTAGGCGGGATGTGCCCTTCGTGCAAAAGAACCAGAATGACATGCACTTGGCTGTAGGGCGGTTTTCACTTTGGAAATAATGGGACTTTACCCAGTTTTGTCCTGCGCTGAAATGAAGATATCTCCCTGAAACACACACACACACACACACACACACACACAGAGCGTGAAATGTATCATTTCATCTTGTGGACTTAATGCGACAAAGAAATGTTTCGAGCGTTCCCAGCCAGAACTACTTTAATAATAATAATAATAATAATGAGTATTGTATAGGCGCTTTACCCAATTTTGCAGATCGGCTCAAAGCGCCGCGAACTGAACCCAACACGCACGCTCACGTGAATCGCACGCATTCTCTCACACACTGGACATAAACACATTACAATCACGTGGTGCGAAGGACCAGCTCAGCTATTTAAATTTCGGAATTTAGATTTGCATTTTTTTTTTCAAATTTGGTGGGCTGAACATTACCAAAGCAGAGGGGCAGGAAGCCGGAGTACCCGGAGAGAACCCCCGACGATCGGCCCGAATGAACGGTGCCACGTACGAGAAGGAAAAATTCTTTGCCCCGAGTGGGACTCGAACCCCTGACCTCTCGCATTGGTGACAAGTCTCTTAACCACTAGACCACCGACCGCCCCATGTCTCCATTTTATATTTATATCTGAGAGGAAACCCTCGATTTGTAGCCACGAGCTTTTGCTTTCTTCTGCTTCTTTTCTTTCGACTTTTGTTGTTGTTTTTGTTGTGGTTATTGTTTTGTTTTGTTTGTTTTTCGGAGGGGGGGGGGGGCGTTAGACTTTAGCGTGTTAACTTACCGTGTTGCCCATTACCGAATGTGTGGTCAGTCCCCGGGCCTCTCTGTCGTCCATGGTGTGGAGGCGACGCAAGTCTCCACTTGTCCCGATCACCTTCGCCATCCATGCTTGTGGGCCATGCCGAACAAAACACTTCAAAGCTGCAGTCTCCTGATTTGGATGGAAAGTAACTTTTAACGTATAGTGATTGCAAAGCTATGCCCCCACCCGCCACCCGCTCCATCAACCACATACCCGCGATGTTACTCATGAACCACCAAACAAGCAACACTGAATTTTGTGTCCCCGATGTTTTACATGAACAATAAAACAAGCAAAACTTAATTCTGTGTGTCACGAGAGACATATGTGTCTAGAAGTGGCTGTAACGCTTTAATTCACTCCGAGCAAGAGGACATTTCAAAGACTGCATGACGAAACATTTTATCCGACGGAACTGCGAAATGCGTTTTGTGCTTGTTGTTGTTTGTTGTTTTTAAGTTGTTTCTCTATAGAGAAACAACTTTATGAGACGGGGCAGATTTTGCTGCGCGCAGCAGCAAGTTTCAGTGATACAAAACAAGACTGTGACGTTTCTCCACACAATAATACTTTCACGCACATAGTGACGTAACGAAACCTGCGTCATAGACACTCGACGTGCACACTATGCTGCTGCGTTCTTTTTGGCGGGAGTTGTGAGACGTGTGTGTATGTGTGTGTGTGCGTGTGTGTGTGTGTGTGTGTGTGTGTGTGTGGACGGATGTAATGATGGCTATCTCCTAAACCACCTCGATGGAGGCCTTTTTACTTTGAGATAAAATGGGAAATCACCTTCTCCAGACCTACCTTTCACGATTTTTAGCCTGCCGCATTTTCAGAAGAGTTATCGCCGATTTTAAAAAATCGGTCGTGTTACGAATTTTTTCGAAAAAGTTGTTCAAATTCCTTCATTTTCTAGACTTTGGAAGTTCACCCAATCACACTGCCTGTATTCGTGCTACAGCTCTGTAGCTCTGACTGGTTTTGTGGAAAAAAAAATATTTCCGAGGTAGGGGTGGTTTGCACATAAGATCAAATATCTACGAAAAGACTACTGCAAATTACTTATCATCCCGGCGTTTTTGTCTGGTGCGACAACTGCACATATGACAGGAACTATTGCACTATTATAGCTTTAGCATTTAGAATAACTGAACTTTTAGATAAACATAACTTTTTCAAGTTTCTGCGAAAAGCACCGGTCAAAAGAGTTCCAAATTTTCGATTTCATAAGTACAATACAAGGTATTCTAGTCCATGTTTCACCAGCCCTCTAGATCTTCCAGATTTTATGTAAAAATTAATTCAGCCAGGGAAGTCACAAAAGCAACAGGGAAATTACAAGACATGCACAAGCATCATCTGTCATACCACCAGTGTGAAGCTGACGTCAAACGCTTAGTTCCCAGACAAAATAAGCAAGTATCGTCACTGCCTCCGACATTTCACCAGCCCTCTAGATCTTCCAGATTTCATGTGAAAAATAATTCAATCGGGGAAGCCACAAAGCCAACAGGGAAATCACAAGACAAAAACAAGCTTCCTCAGACGATCGCAGTGCTAGAGGCTGACGTCAAAATGTTTAGTTCGCGGAACTGACGTCATCTCTCCGTCTGTGTATGACGACCTGCCTGAGGCTGACGTCAAATGTTTAGTTCACGGAACTGACGTCTCTCTCTCTCTCTCTCTCTCTCTCTCTCTCTCTCTGGAGAGCCAGGGTAGCCGAATGGTAGAGCGTTGGACTTTCAATGCTCGGGTCGAGAGTTCGAATCCCGGCTTGGGCCAAATATTTGTGCTGGCCTTTCTCTCGTTGCCCCGTCTTTGATATCACCCTTACGTGGTGGAAAAGGACGTTAAACTCCTAAACACCCACCCACCCACTCTCTCTCTCTCTCTCTCTCTCTCTCTCTCTCTCTCTCTCCCTTCACCCGGCCCCACCCCCAGTCACGTGACTAATCGGTCGAGGTCGTAGAGGATCTAGTGTCATTGGTAGAACATGGAGAGGGGAGAACCGGCAACAATAACAACAAAACAGACAAAATAAAATGAAATTTGGAGAAACAACTTTGTAGGACGGGGCCGTTCCTCCTTGTTTTCCCTTACGTTTATAGTACCATGCTTTAAAAATCTTCGGTCTGTTTAATAAGTGTTTTATTTCAACAATTATTATTATACATACCAGAAGCTGGGCACGGTTTCGGCACTGTTATAACATCGTCGACACGGATCTCTGCTCCCGAGTACGGCATGCTTCCTTCGAATACCAGCTGAAAACATGATTCACTTTATATTTACAAATAATGCTTCTTCTTCTGCTTCTCAGTGTCTGTAACTTCCTAGAAGTCGGCGCAGACTACGACCAGTGGAGGGTGTCAATGAGGAAAAGGAGGCGGTTCATGGGCATGTAACCTGTACAGCGACAGTTTAATTGTCACCGACGGATACCTCGCCCGACTTGTTTTCCGTACGGTAAAGAAGATTAACAAAGGTGGTGGCTGGATGGGAGATATGAAGGTGTCCTGTTTGTCAAATTCGTAAACCAAGAGAAAGCTTTTACGAGCTTTAAATAGTTTTTTTTTTTAACACACACGCAAACAACCAGCAACAACAACATCGTGCCTGCGATTGCCCAGTGTATGTAGTTAGTCTAAAAATTATTGAGAAATACATTTGCATTTTTAACAGAGATGTGTACTGGCAACTGAACGGCAAACAATGACAGCAGCATAGTCTATGTATGTGAGAAATGAATTTCATTTCTATAGTTTGCGTCTTTAATTCTCATTTCTGTGGTTAAATCTGTAGAGCATGTTACTGACACAAATCAGCGCAAAATTGCGCAATATTTCAGAAAAGCTTCGCACTTTTTTCCTGCAGTCTTTGTTCAGTCCCATCCTGTGAATCTGCGATAAAACCTGTGCCGAATATTCTCAGAAATGCAGTCAACAAAGTTTTACAGTTTCCAACGTCTCCGAGACCACAATCAAATTTGAGTTCAATTTCACATTGAACGATATAGAAGGCAAGAGAATATACAGATCTTCTAAGGTATTGCTTGTTTCTGAAACGGCGATGCCATCGCCTGCAAGGCAAATGAAACCTGGTTTTCATACGTTTATTGCGGCCTCTGAGAGAAACCACACACACACACACACACACACACACACACACACACACACACACACACACACACACACAAACACACACACACACTTGCACGCACGCACGCACGCTCACACATTTTATAGCTTTTGAGTTTTGTGAAGGAAGTTGCTCTTTTAAGGAGAATTCGGAAGGGCTAAACTCCAAAGTAACAACAACAAACAACAAAACAGCACACACACACACACACACACACACACACACACACACA
>JACVVK020000128.1:1412500-1467681 GCA_018292915.2 Batillaria attramentaria | reverse complement strand
CCGCTGGCAAAGATTTTGCCCAAACGAAAAGTGGTCGGATATTCAAGACTTCGTTTCAAATCGAATCATATGACACACAAGTCTCTGCTTTTCTAAAAAAAAAAATTCGCCATTTTTAAAAATGGCGCTGGGTGTAAGCAGTCACATTTTCACGCCCCGCCGAAAAGGGACTGCACTCTGGAGTCTAATCTTACGAGGGCAGGAGTGACGCGTCTTTCTGATTCCAAGGTCTTTGCATAATGTGTGTGTGTGTGTGTGTGTGTGTGTTGTAGGGGGAGGGGGGGTGCGTGCGTGCGCGCGCAAGCGCGCGTCTAAGGCGGAGAGAGAGAGAGAGAGGTCCTCTTCTCCGATACCAGTAAGCAATCGTCTGTCAGTCAGGTCTGCGGGAAGTAACTCTGTCAAAGGGGAACGACTTTATTACAAGAATTCATTCACCCATGTAGAACCTCGCATACGCCAACAAGTTGTGACCGTCAACCAGCTAGGCGAGCTCACACGACCTCATGTGTTTGGGTTTTTGCAAGTGCATAGAGGCACGATAAGGGTTTTCAGTACTTTCTTTATGTCAGCATGCTTGATGTCAGAGAGCTTGCGTTTCCGGCGTGTGCGCGCGGGCTGCATACATGACACAACGACTACGACTGTGACTGCAGCAGGTCATTGAATGGAAACAACATATTGGGCTGGTGGCCATCTTGTTTATTAATTTTTTTAACATGTGTACATAAGGGTTCATGCAATTATGCATTCGACCACTGGCAAAATCAAATACATGTACATAAAGACAAAATAGTTCTCAATTGCTTTTCTCTTTTTTGCGTACTGAAGTGAAATATTCCTTTGGATCTTCAACAGTTCCTCCTTGTCTCTTTCCTCTACCTCATCACAATAACCACAAATAGATGGATAGGGCGGGTATTGATGATCCTGTCGCGGGTTGTCATTGCTTCATTATTTGGCCGATTTATGCAAACGGATCGAACTCTTATACAAATACAACTGTAGCACACACTTTCGGCTTGCGTTCAGGCTTCTGTTTGGCATAGTGCCAGGTCTTGAGAAGATATATCCGGGTATGTGTCAAATCGTGAAAATGTTAGACTTTACCACAACAGTTCTGGACAAAATTTAAGACTAGAAAAATTATGCCATAAGATGCTCCTATAGAAATGTTATTATTGTTAACCTGCTTCACCGGGGTAGATGAACTTCTTGAATCATTGTAACTTTAATAGTTTATTTGTTTTCTTTTTTTACTTTGAGCTCGAGCATCACTCTGTCATATTTCTCCTTGATTGCCTCTTCGTCTTCGGTATCATCATCCGATGTCGCTGTGGATGGCTGCTGTGTTTCTTGGTTCCAGGTTTCGGCTGGATCCTGAGGTTGAACAAAAGCAGGTGATGTGTTTTGACGTAGCTTCATTTCCTGCTGACGCCTCAGGCAGAGATGAGTCTGTGTTCGCTGTCGGGGGTTGCACAGGCGGTGGGGGTTTGGAGACAGTACTCGCTATTTCTTCGTGCCGTTCGGGTTGTAGGTGGTCAGGTGACGTTGAGTTTGACGTAGCCGCAAATCCCTCTGACGCCTCAGGCAGAGATGAGTCTGTGTTCCCTGTTGAGGGTTGTTGCATTAGGGGTGTAGAGTCGGAGAAAGTGTCCAGTGTCTCTTCGTGACATTCGGGTTGGTCAGGAGCTGCTTCAGTGACTTGTTCTCGGTCATTGCCATCGTTACCTCGCTTTGACCTGGAAATAAGTATAATGGATAAAGAAATAACAAAAATAAGAAATAAAGGACATCCCGTGATGTTTCCCCGAATAAGCACAGTAGTTAAAACATTGCCGCGTCTGCATTCTCGAAACATGTTGAAAAATCAAGTATTTACGACTATTATGCATTCAGCCCAGAGTTCCACCCAACCTGGCGCCCCCCCCCCCCCCTTCCCTCTCTGTCTGTCTGTCTGTCTGTCTGTCTGTCTGTCTCTCTCTCTCTCTCTCTCTCTCTCTCCAGTATACAGCTTCTGTCAATGTTCGCTTGTACACAAGAAAGACGAAACGTATTTCCTAATATCTCATTTGTCTTGGTTTGTCGTAAGTAAATTACTTACACATGCTATGCACTTTAAAGATAAGAGAACTGAAAATAGTAAATGTCTGATAAAAAAAAGCAGCAGAGCTAAACCATTTCATATAAATCGTAACCATAGTAACAAAAATAAACCGCACAGCTTTCACCTTTTCCGATATCTCAGGAATGCGAGAATGACAATAACAAGCAGCGCAACACCCAGTATTGGGAGAACGATGACGGTGATATCAACACTGCCTTCCTTCACTGGAGCCGCTGAAACATCAAAGGAATGAAATATCAAACTCAAGTTCTCATTGAAACAGGCGACCAGAGAGAAGGTGGGTGGGTGGGTGTTTGGGGGTTTAACGTCCTTTTCTACCACATAGGGTGATAATTATCAAAGACGCGGCAACGATGAAAAAGCCAACACAAATATCTGGCCCCAACCGGGAAGCGAACTCACTACCCGAGCATTAGAAGTCCAACGTTCTACCATTCGGCCACCCCGGCTCCCGATCAGAGAGAGAGAGAGAGAGAACGAACGAACGAACGAACGAACGAACGAACTTTATTTTCCAACGGAAGTGATTCAAACCCAACAATGATTAATTTTCAATCAGCCGTTGCTACAAAAACAAAACAAAAAAACTACAATGGCAAGATTAAAGGAAAATACAAGAAAAAAAAAAAAAGGCACAAAATAAAGAAGAAAAAAATTACTCGAAAGAAAAAAAAAATCTTTCTCTCACTCTCCCTCACACACACACACACAGAGAGAGGGAGAGAGAGAGAGAGAGGAGAGAGAGAGAGAGAGAGAGAGAGAGAGAGAGGGGGGGGGAACTAACTATTATATATTCATCATCAAGTTTGTTAAACTAAATTATCGTTCTTGTTGCTGTATATGCCAAACCAGTTAAATGTGGAAATTGTCTTGGATTGAATTTGAGTTCTGGCACCATTGCGGTGCTTCGTTGTACAGGGGGAGGGGGAGGGTGTGAGCAGAGAGAAGTTATGTAATAAATTCAGGTCTGGGGATGTCACATGTTTTGTTTCCTGCACAATACCTGAATGCGTTCTCCCTGTGGTACTGCTGGGGAATTCGGTTGTTGTAGAGATCGACACTTTGGTTCTGGCTTCGTCTGCAGCAATGAAAGATCAGTGTTCCACGCAAGATACGGATTGTGTCACTGGAATTCAAATTCTGGACTAGACTAGGGATTTTTTTTTTTTCGTTTATTCATTGTGTGTGTTTGTTTGTTTGTTGTTGTTGTTGTTTTATTTGTTCGCTTTTGTTGCTCTTGTTGTTTTGTTGGTTTGGTGGTTTCTTCATTTGTGTTTGTCGTTGTCGTTGCTGTTATCATTATTTTGTTGTTGTTTGCTCGCCTTTTTTCGTTTCTGGCGTCACTTTGTTGTTGTTGTTGTTGTTGTTCACTGCAACTTTGATTTTAAAGGCAGCATGCACACATTATTTTCCTGTCGAGATTCGAACCCTCAACCTTTGGAATACATAAGCCACGTGAAAGCAAAGGAGACGAGGAACAGCGAATTGCCTGACAACATACCTGGTGAGGGAAGTGTACCTGTGACAGTAAGCCTGCAAGGTTCAATCTGGTTATCCTGTGTGACCGCTACCGCCTGACACACGTACTGCCCGGAGTGTTCGTGTGTGACGTTAGGAATGGTGATGGTCAGTTGATCGCTGACGTCTTTGTTGAACTGGTAGCCATCTTTGATCGTCATGCACAGCAAGTCAGCATTAACCCAGTCACAGTCGAGTACAGTGTCTACAAACAGCAAAACATTCAGAATGTATGGAATCACAGAGCATGTACTACTCCCTCCCCCTACTCCCTCCCCCTCCCTTCCCCCTGCTTGTTATTTTAAGCAAGGAAAGTAATGAACTTTAGTGAGTCGACGCATCATGCGTGCCTCTCTCTCTCTCTCTCTCTCTCTCTCTCTCACACACACACACACACACACACACACACACACACACACACACACACACACACACACACACACACACACACACACACACACACACACAGAGCTGGTGATTTCGAAATTCTGTCAGCTTTCGCTGGTACATGAAGGAGTACTTGTTGGTGGTGAAAGAAAAAGGACAAGGTATAAACCTCTGTGATAGTCGAAGTTCTCATGGTCAGCACGACGGACATTGAAGCTGGGTCGAGGTACAATAGCAGTGATGTCAGAACTGAAATGACACGTCACTCTGGCCGTTTCTCCCAGTACAGCGAGAGGGGCATCACACGTTGTCTTCCATCCTGCGTCATTGTCACGTGATCATCATTACAGATCCAGTCATTACAATTATGTATGTAAACTACGGATGAATGTTCCTAGTGCACCAGTTGCAATGCTATTTTCCACACCGTAAAAGAGGCAAGACATATGGACGGACAGACAGATACTAGCGTCAGAACGAATACGTAAGCTGTATTGCTAAAATCATTGTTCAACACCAAATGAGGTAATGACTGCACAGAAAATGTGTCACTCAACGAAACTTAAACCGGCTAATTCCGTCTTTGCTAAGGCAACTTATGTTTTGGAACTGTGCCTGTACGCTCGAAATAGTCTATCTAAGTTTGTACAGCTCTTATTGACATACAATGTTGTGTAGACCTTGCGTCGGCAGTCGAACGTTCAAATTCTTCGACTGCCGCTGAGTCATCGAGTACGCAGCACAGACGATATGTCACTGTGCACATGTATAAGTGGTGTATTGATAGATATCACCCCCCCCCCCCCCCCAGCTCAGAACGATATGTGAGCGTACAAACGGTAGCATTAGTGGGGGTGGGACCTGGGGGGGGGGGGGGGGGGGCAGGGGTTGACGTCTTATGTATGCCGCGAAAGTGATTTTAAAGGCCGTGAAGGCACACTGAGAAGACCTGAATAAATTCTTTATTCGAAACAGCAACCTTTTCGATCTCACGTACGTACGCCGTGCGATTCGTTGCACCACACAATTCCCTTGTGTGACTGAGTTGCTCAAAATAACTTTAAGCTGTCGTTATGACAAACACTATTGAGTAACGCGTTTCCAACTGCCCCAGTCACCGTTTACGAGTAGCGCCGTTGATGTGAAATTAAACGCCGGTGTGCCATAAAATGCTGATTTAAATCCGAATACCCCCCCCCCCCCCCCCCTTCATTTAAAAGAAAAATCTCTCCACTACACCAAGGAACTGTTTCCTTTGACTGTGTAACTGGATCTCTTTGTGTGATAGCTTCATCACAGTCAAGAGACTCACCAGCCTGTCTGGAGTGATTCGTGTTCTGCTGGACTCTTCGACTATTCTCTTAAATAGGATAGCTCCTCCTTCCCCTATAACCTGCCCGTTAGGGCCGATTCCAACCACCCTTGTGGCAGGGACGCTAAACCCACCTAACAGCGGTCGTGAGTTCGTATCCCGGCTGGGGCCAAATATCTGTGCTGGCTTTTTCATCGTTGCCCCCGTCTTTGATATCACCTGTATGTAGTGGAAAAGGACGTTAAACCCCCGAACACCCACTCACCCACCCATTTAACAGCGCACTTTGCAACAAGGAAGAAATGCCTTTCAAACCAAGCAAGGCACAAGCCGCTGTGTCATTGGGGAAAAAATCTACAGGCTTTGTTGAGCGTTTCTTTATTGCTTCCTGCCTTTTGCATGTTTTCAGTACACCAGCGCAAACCGTGTTTGTAAGATTATAATCTGCACTAGCTGTGTGAGTGTACCGCTGAAGTAAGCGGCAAAGCCTTACCGTACACTGTTGTCGTTACTGCCACGGTGTAGAGCAAATACAAGACCGAAAGATCCATGTCCGTTGAACCCTGGACACAATATACAACAACGCCTGTGGAAAAGCACATGAGAACTGGTATTGTTTGGTTGGTGGGTGGGTGGGTTGGTTATTCTGCCTCTGTCGGCCGAGAGATGGTGTGTGGTTGGCTGGCAATTGGTATGTCACGTTGTGTGTGTGTGTGTGTGTGTGTGTGTGTGTGTGTGTGTGTGTGTGTGTGTGTTTAATGGTGGTAGTAGCAGTGCTCGTGCGGTGGTGTTCGTCTGTAATTTATTTTTATTTTCTTCACTTTTTA
This sequence comes from Batillaria attramentaria, assembly GCA_018292915.2. NCBI lineage: Eukaryota > Metazoa > Mollusca > Gastropoda > Batillariidae > Batillaria > Batillaria attramentaria. The sequence goes on along the minus strand of JACVVK020000128.1, from coordinate 1,461,512 downwards.
ACAATTTTGTTCGTTAAGAGTTTGTTTGTTTATTTCTGTTTTAAAGCCAATTTATACCATTATTATTCTTTCATAAGTACAACAGTTATCCCTCACACATAACTACTGTGTTAATAATTCTACTATGCATCAACTGTATAATATTATAAAACATATCTACATATTTCTACGTGTATCTCAATAAACATTACTGAACTAGACAGTTTTTCGCAGTCCTGCAATCAAATAAAATCAATAGAGACAACGACCATGCGGCAAAACCATGAATATCAGTACTTACCTGAAGTCTTTTCAGGTGATTTTTGTTAACGAGTTGTCCACGCAAACTGAAGCAAATTACAGGTGGGAACTGCTTTATATAACACAAACTCTCAGTCTATTTGAAGGTGTTTTCCCGAATCGAGTAAGCACTGTAAAAGGGTTCTTACTCAAACAGCCCATGCCTACAAAAGGTCTTCAATACACACACACACACACACACACACACACACACACACACACACACACAGAAGAATGTTAGGGGGGGGGGGGGGGGGGGGGCAGCGTTTTGGAAGGAGCGGGGAAGATCGGGGGGTGGTAGTAGGCCTAATGAGGAACTGGGGATTTCTGTTTGACTCGGCGGGGTGTGTGTGTGTGTGTGTGTGTGTGTGTGTGATTTCTGAAAAAATGTTCCGGTGGTAAAACACTATTCCTCAGAAAAGAAGTAGAGGAATCTGTTTTCTTCACATGTCCCCAGAGGGTCTCGAAGAATAAATAAAAACTACAAACTACAAACAAGTAGGCCACACACGCTATTCACATACCCTTACCCGATATGCGCGACGTTAGACAAGTGACGAGTTGGGTGCCAACACAGTGACGATACGCGCGAACGGAAAAATCGAAATAGCTGCCAATGCATTTCTCGGCTGAACACAATGGCTGCGTGCGCCTAAGGCAAGAGTAACCAAGCTGACATTAACACACTAGTTTGCCAAGGAGTTTTACCCCCCCCCCCCCCCAACAACAACAAAAATAGCAAGTACTGTACTTTGTCCTCATCAGGTTTAGCAACGGTCACAATATGTAGATATCGATTTGCTATGTTATATACTGTGCACACACGATTTGCAATGTGATATACTGTGCATAACACACGATTTGCAATGTGATATACTGTGCATAACACACGATTTGCAATGTGATATACTGTCCAAACACATGACTTGCTATGTGATATACTGTGCACAACACAATCATGGGTTATATGAACACAATTATGTAGCAACCGTGCAGTTGACTGTCAGTGCTTGCAACATAAACAACAACGAAAAATAGTGGCATTTCACGTTTGTGAATGCTCTCTTCGACGCTGGTATCTGATATCTAACGTCAGTCATTAAAAAGGATCGTGTTAATGTCTAATGTTGCATGGCTGTGTTGTATAGGTACCCAAGTATTTCAATGGTTTGATAATGACACTTCGCAGTACAAGAGAAAAACTGTGTGTGTGTGTGTGTGTGTGTGTGTGTGTGTGTGTGTGTGTGTGTGTGTGTGTGTGTGTGTGTGTGTTAGGAGGCTGAGATTAAACGGAGTGATTCATCTTTGCTAAGTCAACTTATGTTTCGGAACAGTTCCGCTCACGAGTGCGACTGTACACGCTCAAAATACTCTATCTACATGATTAGTACAGTTCGTAATGCGATACAATGTTGTTTACGCTCTGCGCGAGCGGTCGAACAGTCATATTCTTCGACTGTTGATATATTACTGGAGTGCTCAGTCTGGCCGCAGCGTCATCGAGTGAACTTGTTTTGGCTCGCCACAGCATTACAGACGCTGTCAATGTGCATGTGTCTAAGGTTTCGGTCACAACCGGCCGCACGATTTTTTTATGCTTGCGATCTCCACGAAATGTCTGCGGCCTGCGGTTTCTACAATCTGAAAAAAAAAAAAAAAATTAAGGTTGCAAATCGTGCGTACGATATACGTGCGATGGCGTAGGTTCCCCGCAAGTCTCGCACGGGTAACGTCTTGCGATTTCAGTTGGTCAAAAATCGTACGACGGCCGTACGGATCGTACGTTGTCCTCGCAATTATCGTACGGAGGTCGTACGCCTTCGTACGACGTTCGTGCGATGTTGACGATGTTTGCACGGGCTATACGGGTGTCGTGCGTGCGCCGTACGGCTATCGTAAGTGCTCTGTACGCGTGGTGTGCGTCGGTCGTTCGACGGCCATGGCCGACGCGCGTTTTTCATGCATATAGGGACCAGCCTACACACACACACACACACACACACACACACACACACACATATATATATATATATATATATATATGTAGTTTGTTTATGGAAAGAAGACATCAGAGGATTTGGATATTATTAACAGAGAGTTTGACAAATCTATGGACACGTACACAACTTGACAGACACTGACACAGCACTGCAACACTTCTACATTGCACACCAACATCCCACGGGCCCGCACCTGGTCTTGCGTCAGCCTTGCGGAGCACTCACGGAGCACGTGCGTGCATCGTGGGAACATCGTACTACCGACTTGCGGTCTGTGATCACGTGCGGCCATCGTGGGAAGCACGCAAGACAACCGTGCGTCACTTGTGCGTTCATCGTGCGGCCGCCGTGCGGCCATCGTGACCTATTTTTCTCGCCCGGAGAGGTCAAAGTCGTACGATGCACTTGCGGCAATCGTGTGTTGGCCGTACAGTGGCCGTGCGGCCAACGCAAGTGTGTAAAAAAATCGCAGGTGATCGTCGAGTTTGTTGATCACGTCGAAAACCGGCCGCAGCGCTCTGCGGCCTCCTTGCGACCTGGAAATTTCGCAGGACGCCCGTGTGCCGTTCGCACGATTTGCCACGATTTTTGGCCGTAGACCCGCCGTAGGAGCCCGTACGGCCGGTTGTGACCGTAGCTACATGCGGGTACACAATGCAAGATTTTTTACAGTATCGCAGGTAAACTATGACACAACACATCATGCGCTCAACTTTTATTCAATAACAAAATAAGTCAAAAACAAATCTCAGGTTCGTTTGTTTTATTGATTTTTCATCTCCCTCTACTCCTAAACCAGCAACGGTTTGTTAAGTTGTCACAAATTCCCCAAAACAAAAGCAGACATAACTGACAAAACGAAACTTAACAGGTACGTAGCAAAAATACGAAAATAGCCAGCTTTAACTGACAGCCTCTGCGTCCGGTCCAGTAGCTGTCACATTTGTGTGAGCTTAATTGTGGGATGCTGGATATAGCGACAAGATCAGAGCACAGTGAAAAATATATTTCTGTCATGATTCAACGAATTGATTTTCCACTATCACGATGGAAATTAGCCTAAAGAAAGTCTTTATGCTGTGGCTGTGTATACTGGCAGCGACAGCTGAAAAACATTGTAAGTGTTTTTCATACACGACTGTAATGTATGCTAAATTAAGGAAATAATTATATAAAGGGAAGGGTTTCGTGAGTCTAATTTTCAATGACATCTTTTATTGTCTAAATCTGTGGCGTATATAATGTTCTGTTCTGTTTTGTTCTGATCTGTTCTCTTATGGTATGGTTTAATAATAATAATGATAATAATAATCATCATCATTGTGTGAATCTGTTCACACTTGCTAATTTTCATTTTTACCAGGTTAAACCCGGCTTGTAGTGTGAACAGCCTTAGTGTGAACAGCCTCAATAATTATAAGCCTTGACCTGGAATGAAAGTCACTGAATACAGGTATGTCAGTGAAGGTGTTGGCAATGTCTATCATCATGCGAAGTGATTTCCATTTGTGTTGCGAGGTTTAAAGTTTCCTAACCCAAGTCAACTTAACGGACTTCATAAAGTATTTTATATCAGGTATACCCCCCCCCCCCCCCTTCTTTTGTAATGTCTTAACTGCTAGTTTACGATTGAATCGGTCAAGTTTCTCCATGCAAACTTAAAACAGAGCTTCGGCAAATCATTGGCAAATCATTTGCAAATCTGTTCGGGGGTGTCCCGGGGGGGGGGGGGGGGGGGGGGGGGGTAGAATGATCCATAGGTATATACATTTTGATAGAATGAGTGATTTTAGCAAAGCTACTCTCCCAAGAGGAGTTATTATTCTCTTTAGCCATAATGACATTAGTGACTTTATTTCTGCATATTTTTCTCTGTAGTTCAGCCCATGAGAGTTTCTAAGATTGTTTGTAAACCAAAGTCCTAATATTCTGAATTCTGTAGGGTTCCAATTGAGTCTTAGGTGTGTTAAATATTTAGTCTCTGAATTCCTTTTACTACCAAGGCATATGGCATCTGTTTCATCTGAGTTATTACCAAACGTTTCTATTTTTTGCTTTGGAAACGTTCAGCCCACCAAGTTTGAAAAATAAATGCATATCTAAATTCCGAAATTTCAATAGCTGAGCTGACCCTTCGCACCACGTGATTGTAATACGTTTATGTCCTGTGTGTGAGAGAATGCGTGTGATTCACGTGAGCGTGCGTGCTGGGTTTAGCTCGCGGCGCTTTGAGCCAAAATATTTGGGATAAAGCGCCTATATTAATGCGATTATTATTATTATTTTTTTTCCATTAATAATTCAACTGATAATCGGTTGCCTTCCAATGTAATCTGCGTGTCAACAGCAGACTGGGCTATTTTATGTTCCTTATTTCCAATATGTATTCCTTTTATATTTTCCTCTCTTCTTGAATCATTAATGCCAGAATTTCTGCGCGTAATATGAAAATCTACGGTGAGACGGGATCCCCCTGTCTGCAACCGCGATTTATACTAAACCATTCTGTTGTATTTCCATTCACCAGTACCGCTGATTTTATAAACCCTATCCATCTACATATATCTAGTCCAAATCCACACCTTTCTAGTACTCACTTAGGTATTAACAATTCTCTTTTTTTTCAGTTTTCATTTTGAGCTCTTTTATCATTTCCTATGGTGGCTGATTTCATGACTCCGATTTACAGCCGGTTACGAGTTTTGAACACCTGCTGACGCCTCAGGCGGAGATGAGCCTGTGTTCGCTGTTGAGGACTGGTGGTCATTGCCATTGCCTTGTTCGCTAGTTTCTTCTTGCTCTGACCTGGAAATAAAGATAATGGATAAAGAAATAACAAAAAGAAAAACAAAAATAAAGGACATCCCGCAGTGTTTCCCCGAATAAGCACTGAGTAGTTAAAACATTGCTGCGTCTGCGTTCTCAAAACATGTTGAAAAAGCAAGTATTTAAGACTATTATGCCTTCAGTCCAAAGTTCCACCCCATCTGGCGCAAATCTGTCCGGGGGGAGGGGAGGGGAGGGGGGGGGGGGAGAAGGATCCATAGGTATGTTTTTTTTTTTTTTTTTTGTCTTTTTGTTTGTTTGTTTTTTTTTTTGGCTGCCTCAACTCTTTGCCAGCTCCAGTGGTGTTCCTCCCAGGTAATGGGTAGAATCCACGGAGGGCTCGGAAACTGGGACAATTTTTTTTATTATTATGCATGATGATGGAGATGAGGATGATGGTAAGATGATGCTATGGAGGTCCGTGTGGTTTGGGACTGTGGGACAGGGCCGCATTCCACGCTTCCTGTCATAAATATCCCGGCATTAACCAGGCCCGGGAACTACGGCACCTGCGGTGCCGGCCGTGTAATCATCCACATCATAAGACGTGAAGTGGGTGAAACCCGGTTGTGTGGCAACAGCCTCCCCATAGGGTCCGTAGCACACCCGCTCTGGGTAGGAGCCGACCTAGGTAGGAAAAATCCCGCTTGCCTCGGCTGGGACTCGAACCCGGGTCTCCCGGTCCATGGTCCGAAGTGCTAACCACTACACTACGGGGGCCGGTGGAGGTATGTCAATTTTGATAGAATGAGTGGGGTTATTATTCTCTTTAGCCATAATGACATTAGTGACTTTATTTCTGCATATTTTTCTCTGTAGTTCAGCTCATGAGAGTTTCTAAGATTGTAAACCAAATTCCTAATATTCTGAATCATGTAGGGTTCCAGCTGAGTCTTCGGTGTGTTAGATATTTAGTCTCTGAATTCCTTTTACTACCAATGCATATGGCATCTGTTTTATCATAGTTTAACCTCAGTCCTGAGTTATTATCAAACGTTTCTATTTTTCCATCAGTAATTCAACTGATAATCGGTCGCCTTCCAATGTAATCTGCGTGTCAACAGCAGACTGGGCTATTTTATGTTCCTTATTTCCAATATGTATTCCTTTTATATTTTCCTCTCTTCTTGAATCATTAATGCCAGAATTTCTGCGCGTAATATGAAAATCTACGGTGAGACGGGATCCCCCTGTCTGCAACCGCGATTTATACTAAACCATTCTGTCGTATTTCCATTCACCAGTACCGCTGATTTTATAAACTCTATCCATCTACATATATCTAGTCCAAATCCACACCTTTCTAGAACTCACTTAGATCCTAATTTCTCAGTGAGCTGGATTATCACATCCTTTGATAGCTGTTTTTCACGGCTTGTATTTCCACGAGTTTGAACACCTGGTGACGCCTCAGGCGGAGATGTGTTCGCCTTTTTGCTGGTGTTTCTTTGCTTTGACCTGGAAATAAATATAAGGGATGAAGAAATAACAAAAATAAGAAATCAAGGACATCCCGTGATGTTTCCCCGAGTAGTTAAAACATTGCCGCGTCCGCCTTCTCGAAACGTTGAACAATCAAGTATTTACGACTATTATGCATTCAGTCCCAAGTTCCACCCCATCTGGCGCAACCGCCCCCCCCCCCCCTCTCTCTCTCTCTCTCTCTTATATACAGCTTTTGTCAATGTTCGCGTGTTCACGAGAAAGACGGAACGTATTTCTTAATATCTCATTTGTCTTGGGTTGTCGTAAGTTAATTACTTACACAGGCTATACACTCTAAAGATAAGAGAATATTAAGTATCAGGTTAAAAAAAAAAGCAGCAGAATTAAACCATTTCGTATAAATCGTAACCATAGTAACAATCAAAAAACGCACAGCTTTCGCCTTTTCCGAATCCTCAGGAATGCGAGAATGACAATAACAATGAGCGCAACACCCAGTATTGGCAGAACGATGACGGGGATATTAACGCTGCCTTCTTTCATTGGAGCCTCTAAAACATCAAAGGATTTAGATATCAAAGTCAAGTTCCAACACTCCCGTTTACACATTTCAATACTCAGGATGATTCTATCCTATAACAGATATCAATAAGCAGTTTCCAATCTACAGAGTTATGTTGAAGAAAATTAATGGTAAACGCCATCTCAGTCGGACGCTTTTGGTGGCGTTGTTGCTGTTTCCTGAATGTGTAGATTGAGGGTAGAGAGTTATATAGGGGAGTGGGGAAGTGGGCAGATGAGTGTGTGTGTGTGTGTGGGGGGGGGGGGGGGGGGGGGGGGCAACTGGCGTTTTCAATATGGCAGCCGACCTCGTCGAAGAGAAATTACAGTGGAAAAGGCTGGGCGCTACTCGTGTCATTGAAACAAACCCACGGTGGGCCTCGAAGCCAAGGGCACAGTCTGTACATAGGAAATCGACTGTTTGCCAGTACTTCTTCTCAATCCACCGAATGAAACTAATCAGACAATAAGTAAACTTGACATACAACTTTTCATTGCTTGTGTCTGCACATTAATTTTCTGTTCCGTCTGAGCACCCTGTCTTGTACTCGTCCGGCACAGGGTGTAGGATATCAACTCCATGTGCCGTCAAGTCTTTGATTTCATTGACCACCTGTTTAAGTTTCTCTCGCATGCTCTGTGTCCGTGGTGTTCCTTTCGACAAGGGAACCAGCTTTGTCTGCATTCTCCAGTGCCCCCTCTATCCCGCCGTCCTCATCCTCGTCTGATATTTCATCTTCTCGTTGTTCGTTGTCGCTATCCGCTTGAGCCGAAATCCCAGGGGAAGCAACCACTTTAACTTTTTCGCACCGCAAGCGCCCTTAGCAGGTGGTGCGGCTTACCTCTGCTAGAACCGCAAGAGACATTATTGGGTGGTGATGCCAGACGCCTCAGGCACGCAAGGCACGCCACTAGGTGGTATGCTGACAGTCACGACAGTGTGAAATACGGCCCACTGAAGACGGGCGACGACTGAAGAACGATGAACGAAGACTGAAGGACGATGATACGAAGTTAGTTAGTTAACAGGGAGTTATAGCAGGGACTTTCGTCGGCGCGTTTTCGTCGCTCGCTGTGCCCGGAAAGTAGGTCGTGTGACGTCAGACACCACCACCACGAAAGTACCGGAAAACGATATAGCAAGCGCTCGTTTCGTCGTTGGTTTTACAGCTGGGGAGTTACCTCCCATCGAGATGAAGATTTAAGAGTGCAGCCCCTTGGCGGTTGCAGTTTGTGAACAACATTTCCGCGCACTCTGCAGATTTTTACAATCAGAAGGTGAGATGTTGTATTTTATGGCTAATTTTGAACTAGCGAAGTTATCCAAGTTTTTTATATTATTTATAATCGGACTGTATAATGCTGCAGCTACTTTCAACAGTATTTAGTTGTACGTTTTTTGGCTCATCTGCGTGAATCCACTTGACTTGGACTGGCTGAAAGTTTGTTGATGTATGAAAGTAAACCTTTTTCTTAACACTAGTCTGAAACAGAGCCTAAATATACACATAAAATGTGCGCTCAGTTCTTTCAATTAATGGCAGGGTGCTAAACTTTACGTTTGCAGCTATAGATCTAAAACTACTTGTAGGCCTACTACTTTGGTACTTATATATATGTTAATTTAAATTGTTGTATATCAATTTCCTTAGTTCATTTTTCTTATGTCAACAGAAATGGCCGCATCAAAAAAGTACACTCTGGAAGAGGACCATGATCTCATGGATGAGGTCTCCCTATACAACCCTTTCAAGAAAATAAATTCTTGGGAGGGTCTGAAGAAAAAGCTTGACGAGCATCCCTTGCTGGGCAGACGCTCCAGCAAGTCCTTGCGCGACAGGGCCCTCCTGATCATGGACCAGAGACGGACTCTGGTTAAACAACAGGAAAAGGCGTAAGTTTTAAATTGTTTTTTTTTTTCTGATTAATGTTAAATATGTATATGTGGACACTGCATTTTTATGATTATGACTCTCTAGGTTGCAAAATTATTTCACATTTTATTACACTTCACTTATAGAACATTGATTGACTGGGCTGCCTCTTATTTTATGTATAGTTGCTTTTCAACATGATTTATGTGGTGCTGCTTTAATACTTGTTTACAAGTATTCTATGTGGAAAGTGTATTACATGTATCTAACATGGGAAATGTAAAGTAAATGTAATTTTTAACCATGTGCACAGGAAGCTTGGATTGATCTGTTGCATTTGGTTTATAATTGTACAGGGGTGAATATTAACAGAACAAGTTGCATTATTATGTATTGTACATATTGGTGTTTTTGACTACAGCCAGTTATGTTCCTGGCAGGTTAGTTCATAAATACATAATCAGTCACATTGAATGATTTGCAGGAAATTGAAAGATGTATTTTTGCCTTGCAGGTATAGTCATCTGGAGCATTATGCTTCTGTGGCTGTGTGTTTTTTTCAACTTTTAACATTTTTCAGCTCTGGAATTGAGGAGCCTGAAAGATCTGACTTTGACAAGGCGATAGATGAGGCCCTGCTTATCAAGCAGGAAGCGGAGGAGGAGCAGGCGTCGTCCTGTTCCAAAAAGCGGCGACAAGATGCTGCTGACATTGCTGTGCTAGCTGCTGCAGAAGCTGGCCGTGCACCAGCAGCTCCTGACCTTGATGTGCAGCCTTCTAGTTCAACACCAGGTTTGTAATTTGGAAAGACCAGACACACTTCCATTTATGTACTTCAGAGCAGACCATTAACTGGATTTCATTTCATGGTGTTTTGTGGGGTCCAACTGACTACGGAGAGCTACATCAGGCCACACATTAACTGGATGCCCGTACTTAAGCTATGGCATGCTAGCATCGGGTGGAAATATGTGCATTTTTTTTTTTTAGTAGTTCTTTCATGCCAAAGTTCCCTTCATACTGATACATCCCATATATGTATCAACCTATGTATTGATCAACAAGTTATTCCGACCGACCCTGATTTTTTTTTTTTGGATGTTACCTTAACCACAGCTATATATTTTTTGGGGCCTAATGTAAAAATGACAAGATGCAGAAACAGGTTTTTGATCAGCTGCCTAATAAAGGGACTACAGGTCCTTTTTTTTTTTTTTTTTTTTTGTAAACTCTGAGATAGTGGGCATTTTCAATTCATTTAAAATATGGATCAAATGTAAGATTTGACCTTGGTAATTATGTTGAACATTATCTTTATCAACAGATGTTACCAGTACTCCTACTGCAAAGTATAGGAGGACAAGCGGAGAACTGGTGGGGGTGCTGAAGACCAAAGTGGAGGCAGAAAAGGCTGCCAGAGAGGAGGAGCGGCAGGAAAGGCAGCGACTGGAGGAGGCAAGACAGGAGGAAGCAGCAAGACTTCAAAGGGCTGCAGAAGAAGACAGGCAGCTACGGAGAGAGGAACTGAATTTAAAAAAGAGAGAACTTGATTTAAGAGAGGCCCAAGAAAAAGCCATGGCCAAGGAGAGGGAGGCCATGATGCAGCTGCTCATGCAGCAGCTGTCTAAGAAGTAGTTCAGCCCCAGTTATATATTCTCTTGTGGTGGTCTATTTTAGTTCTCATGCTGGAGTACTTTAATCAAGAAAGTAACTGTTCCTGATGTGCTCTAATCTGGTCAACATTGATTCTAGTCATGAACTTGTGTTATTTTATCATGTTTTCAAGTCACATTTGCTGGCTTGTTTACAATGACATTGTGTAATTGTGTTGTATTGAGCACGTTAAAACATTCTGAGCTGCACTAGTCAAGACTTTTGTGGTGTATTTGGAGGGGCTCAATAAAGATTTCTCAGTTTGAATACTTGTGATTGTCATTAGGCAAAAAAAAATTGCTGTGGTTACAGTAACCTGACCGACCCTATTTTATCCCGCCGACCCTAAGATGCCCCAATTTTTTTTAATATCTTTTTTTTGACTGGCAAAGATTGAGCCACAGCGGTAAGATCAGTGTTCCCTATTATGCACTGATTTCGAAAAATGCAAAAGTTATTCCGACCGACCGACCCTAATTTTTGGGGGCATGTTACCTTAACCACAGCTTTATTTTTTGGCCTTATTGCCAACTGATTGCCTGTGCACTCAGGATAGATAAGTGAGAGAAAGAGAGAAAATGTTGCACAAACAGGCAAATGATAAATACATACTGTCAATTTGCACACAAGTAGATACACATTATGCAAATTTATTGATGTCCACGTAGTCTTCAGTTGTGTAAGTAGCTCATTCAGTGACTGAGTGACTGAGGTGCGGAGCAGTCAGAAGGGAGTTCGGTTCACTGACCTACGGCCAACATCAGTCTAACCATGCTCCTGCTATAATTTAAGTATTTAATTATAGGGTATAATAAATTATGTTGCTGTCAAGCATACTTTGCCCTGTTATCTCTGCAATACAGGAACAGACTCAGCACCTGAAATATATATGCACAACACCATGTAGGTTGTTTTGAATCATAATTAATGACTGCCAATAGTTGGAAAACAAAATCAGACAACTTTAACTATTTTTTGGTCATCTCTTTTTAAAAAACATGTTTAAATAAACTAAAAAGTGAGCCGTTTTCTCAAACTACTTTTTGATGGTCCAAATTTGTCAATACAGTGCTACAAACAGTTGGTTAACAAACCACCACATATTGAGAACTTGTTTGATCCAACGCCAAGGAGGAGACATCACATAATTTGAATTAAATTGAAAATGCCAGTATGAGTGCAGATTTTGGGTGACAAGAGCCTATTGCAGTCAAATGACTATGTACAGCCAATAGAACATTTTTTCTTGCTAGAGTCACTGTATATGTGAAGACTTATTGAAGACAAGCAGAAGCTGCGACTTGTCAATACAAGTATTCATCAAGTGAAGGTGGGTTAAGCCCAAAATAGTCAGAAGTCTGATTTCCATACAGGCATGCGTGGCAGTTGGTGAGCAATGCACCAAGCCTATAAAGTTTCCCAACAGGTGAAAGATTGAGTTTTAGATTATTTGCAAAGTCCACAAATGCCCATAAACTAACAATCTTTCCAAACTGCCATTCAACTGCTTGCCGAACTCGACTCATGTCAGTATTATGCTGTTGTTGGGCAGCAGTCAGTCTTTGTCCACGGTGTGGACGTTGGAGGTGGGGTCTGAGTGGGTAGGCAGGGTCCCCATAAACACAAAATGGTCTACCATCTTGGGTGTTCATGTTTGCCTCCATGTAGTCCATCAGCCCACTTGCATTTAACAATGCTGCATCATGTCTCCTCCCTGGCATCGGACCAAACAAATTTGCTATCAGTCCATTTGGTGTAACTACAGACTGAAACTTCAAGGCATGCACTCTTTTGTGTCCATTGTACACTTCCCTTTGGTGTACTTGAGGTTTGCACATTTTCCTCACTGTCCCATCAATAAAACCCCAGCATAAATTCAAAGGTGCACCCTTTGCATATACTGCAGCACTATATTCATGCAGTTTGGCAATGGTCAACCACGGCTGTGCTGGATTTGTCAAGCGCTCGCTAAACATTCCATCGATGTGGTTTACACCCAGGTTGAAGAGCATGCATAGTTCAAAGCGTGGTCTGTGGAAAAATCCTTCCAGGTCCAAGTAACGGCAGGGATAGGAAAGCCTCTTCAAGACGATACAGAGCACTTCAAGTCCTAAAACAGAATGAGGCACATACTGTAAGCATAATAGTATCCCCAGCATTCTCGATTTGTAATACATGATAGAGTTTAAAAATATGGCTCTGATTTTATTCTAATTTGTACAATGTATACTCTGCTTATCATGATCTATCAACACCAGTTCAAACATAACAAATAATGCAACCAACTGTAACCAATGTATGTATGTCATAGGGCAGCATGTACCTCAATGATTCAGTGTCGTAACAACAATCAGTTAAAATGAAGATTGGGTAAGTGCACGCTTCTCTTTACACTTTCCCAATCTTTTTTTTTTTAATTTCACTTTTCTAATCTTAGTCACATTTTCTAAACAGGAAACTGTGCACCGGCAAAAGGCAATCTTTCAAACTCATATAGTAAATATTGCTCAATAATGTGAGATGAAAATGCCCATCATCATGATCATGAATTCAAAATTGAAAATTTCTAAGTCTTGTTTAGTTAAAAAATCAATGAAAATTCAACACGTTTTAAAATAATAATAATAATGATAACAGATGCCGAAATAAAAATCAAAATAAATTCCGATTTTACTCCGTTTCCTTTGGTAGTGAAGTGAGCTTTTGCGCCAGCAGCAGCAGTGTGTTAATTCAACGTAATTCAGTGGAAAAGTGCGTTTAAAGCTATTCATTAATATTATATTACTACTACTTCTACTTATTAACATACTATATCTTGTATGCTCCTCATCATTCGTCGTCAACTATGAGACCAGGTCAGTGCAGGGGGCACACTGAGCCTGGCAGCTAGGCACATAATATCATATATGTACAAAAACCACCACTGAAACTCCTTTTGTTATAAATTGCTATAATATTTTTTTGTTCCCTGTTGGACAAGTGCTGTTTAAAAAAACTTGGTATTACTATTAGGGTAACCGGACCGACCCTATTTTTAACCGCCAAACCCCTATTTTTTTCATAAAAAAAAATTCCCCTGTCCCACACACACCCTGTACACAGAGTCATTCAGCAGACGAACCAGGGAATTTTCAGTCATTCGGATGAAATGTTATATTGTGTTGCATGGTCAACTTCCTTTTTTCAAGAAAAATGAATTATAAAAGCCTACCTACCTACCTACCCTATTTTTTTTTTTTTTTTGCTATGTTACCCTAAACAGACATATTTTTTATAATTTATTTATTATTTTCCATACCTGAAGCACTTGTACGGTTAACTGCAGTCATCCTGTCTGGCATATGCAGCAGCTGGCACAAACGGATGATGTCCTGTGGGAAAAACCTGAAGTGATCTTTACATTGTTGATCTGTGTACTTGTGCAGACTGAAATTTCTGTCCAGCCCTAAACGCTCTTCCTCCATTTGAACGATTTGATGAATAACTGCAATGTCCCAACGGTCGAGTCCTTCTTCCACAGCAAAGTCAGCGAGCATCTGATCCATATTGTCTCCTGAAATCATAACAGAAAAAAATAGCTGTAGTTTTTAACATGCAGTCTGACAAAATAACCAAATTTCATGACAAAACCACAAATGCATAACAGTAATTTTCCATGATTCTAACGAAGTGATTACTAGACATAAATAGTTATATGCTCATGTTTATACAGTTTCAAAATCATTCTGCTCTAGGCCCCTCCCCCCTTTTTTATATTTTTGATTTTTTTCTTTGATGGGGTGGGGTTGGGGGGGGGGTCTGGCAAGGTGGGTAGGGATGGATTGTATACAGCCATTAGGAAATCGTTGGGCCAGCATTTTGTTTTTTAATTGAGTGGCATCAAGTTCAACATCCATGCCAACACAACACCATCAACTGACTAAACAAGTAGGCTACCGGACTGTGTAGGAAACCTGGCCTCTCTTCGTGCACACTAACTGTCCAAATTGACAGAGATCTAGGGTAAGCAGCTGGATCAAACTGTGATGGGTTAGCCATTTTACACAAACACACACACTAGCAAGTCTGTATACATTTTACCAAACACTAATATAAATTTAAGTGCCGTGTTTACAACGTAGCAGACAGCAATCGCATATGACGATATGTTGGCAAACGGAGATTTGGCGTTAATTGACTTGCTTTTTTATCAAGCCACTACAGGAAAAATACACCTATCAGGCCCAAAATTAACCCACCCCATAACAGCAAATGATTAAAGATTACCTACTTGTTGCTACAAACAAACAAAATTTAGTAATATGATGCAAAAAGGCTTACCGAAGTTGCTCAAAACCTTTTCGTCAAAACGTTGATTTTCACGACGAAAATCAGCACTTTCGTAGCCGCTTCCGGGAGGTCACAGTTCACATGCATGCGCAGTCGCCGGCGCGCTAAAAATAAAGGGGAATCCCGACGAAAGTGCAACGACGAAAGTCCCTGCTATAACTCCCTAACTAGTTAGTTAGTTCGTTCGTTAGTTAGTGCTTTACGCCGCGCAAGCTACAGAGACTATTTCGCGGCAAGATGATACGAAGACTGAAGACTGAAGGACGATGATACGAAGACTGAAGACTGAAGGACGATGATACGAAGACTGAAGGACGATGATACGAAGACTGAAGACTGAAGGACGATGATACGAAGACTGAAGACTGAAGGACGATGATACGAAGACTGAAGGACGATGATACGAAGACTGAAGACTGAAGGACGATGATACGAAGACTGAAGACTGAAGGACGATGATACGAAGACTGAAGGACGATGATACGAAGACTGAAGACTGAGGGACGATGATACGAAGACTGAAGACCGACGGACGATGATACGAAGACTGAAGACTGAGGGACGATGATACGAAGACTGAAGACCGAAGGACGATGATACGAAGACTGAAGACCGACGGACGATGATACGAAGACTGAAGACTGAGGGACGATGATACTAAGACTGAAGACCGACGGACGATGATACGAAGACTGAAGACTGAGGGACGATGATACGAAGACTGAAGACCGAAGGACGATGATACGAAGACTGAAGACCGAAGGACGATGATACGAAGACTGAAGACTGACGGACGATGATACGAAGACTGAAGACTGAAGGACGATGATACGAAGACTGAAGACCGAAGGACGATGATACGAAGACTGAAGAATGAAGGACGATGATACGAAGACTGAAGAATGAAGGACGATGATACGAAGACTGAAGACTGAAGTGACGGTCCCACCCTTCTCCCTTTGGTGCGTAGAATATAAAGTGCGGTACAGAGAGTGAAGAAGATCGCAGCGTGGATACCACCGCGCCCCTCTCCCCGCCCAGTAGTTATGGTGAACGGAGGCTCGAGGGGACGATGACGACAACCGTGGCGACTTTGATGAGGATGACGATGTGAACACCCCGCCGCGCCCGGCTCTAGGCACCACGATCACGGCCAGCAGAGGATGGTGGAGGGAGCTGAGGCAGCCCAGCAATGCTGATGAAGGACGCTGTGATAATGACGACGGGTGCACTTCACTCGTTTCTCCCTGAGCCAGACGAGCCGATAACAGTACGGGAGTTCGTGGTGGCAACGACTCAACACTCGGGACGGAAGAAAACTCTCGCTCCCGGCCTCACGAGTGGAAGGTGACATGCAAGAGAAAATCCACAGACAGGCCTGGAAGGTCAAGATTAACGCACGATTAAAACACAGGTAGGTGCATCAAAACCAACAGCACCACAAAAATGTTAATGGAAACGGTGCTGTTCCCAATGATTCTTACATGAAAACAATGAACGACCACGATGGCATTAAAAAATGAAGATGATTTAACGAAAGGGGGAAGTGACTGGAAAAGGGACAAAACACTTGGCATGATAGTGAAACAGCGATGAACCTATGACTAACCACCTTCCCCCCCCCCCCTTCCCACCTAACTACACACAAAAACTTAACCAGAAGCAGACGGACGAGGAAAGGCAAAGATAAAGAACCAGACGAGTACTTACATGGAAGGACGCAGACTTCCCCTGGTGTATTCCCCGCAAAACGCCTTAGCCGCAACGGCAACAACACATCAGATACAACAGGTCTCGAAACGACGACCACAGACGCGAGCTTCTACGATGAAGCTACATGTAGAACTCTCAAATATGTTCTGCCCTCGGCCTGATATCCCGCCTGAACCCCAGCGAACAGTGTTCACAAAATCCGAGGTGCCCTGTGCCAGCCAGAGCGTGCAACATGCTTCACTAGAGAAGTAAATGCACCGGGAAAAGACGGCGGAGGGTGGGGACCCAGACAGCAGAGACACGTTACAAACCGAGGCGGGAAATCACCCTCAAACACATACACACGGACAACAACACGCAACACACCGCGACAAGGCGAGAAAGTAATAAAGAAAATTCTGGAAGAACCGAGAACTTTCTTTCCGGCAAAATGGCGTCGGGTACTCGGCTCCGTGTTCGGCTGACTAGAGAAGAAGTGTTGGAACAGGTTTTACAAGAGGGGAGTGATGAAGAAGACCAAATTGAAGAGGAAGAAGAGGAATATCAGGGAAGGGAAGATGATACCGACATTTTGACCGATATTCCTGAACCAGATGAAGATCTGGTTCAGGAAGACGAAAATGACTCGGACTGGGTTTCAGACTCCCAGTCCAAATTAGACTTTGACAAATGTGAAAATGTGACGAAGCTGTGGCTTAAAATCCATGAATTTGTTTTTCTTTCAGTAAGTTCATTGTAGAGTGGTGGTTGTCACAGTCAATCGGAAGCGCACGGATTGTGTCAGCACTGAGCCGGCGGTGCAAAGTTTGTACAGTGTCTAAATCTGTTGGAGGATAATATTCGTTTCTCTTAGAATTATTGTGCCAATTCATAGTGGAACTGGACACGTATATGTGTTTCAACGACCCTGCTTCCGTTCTGTAAGGTAGGATTACGATTTTCATTCATATTTTCACATTTGTAACCGTCAGTGACTAACCACGTTACATGTAAACATGCTCTTCTTTTGTGTGTTTCAGACATGTTTTTGTCACGTGTCTTGGCATTTCACAAATGAAAATTACTGAAAGATCGAATGTTGATCTTTCCATTGATACCAAACATATCTACCAAACCTGATACTAAAGGCCCGAAAAAAGAAATCGGAAAAGTGCTAAATTCGCTACGTACACAAGGGTAGTCAGCCTCGCGCGCGTGTGGTGGGAACCTCGGCGGCTCGCGCGGCGCGGTGCCATTTTAAGACGCTGATCTTGGTTAGCTAAACGAACATACCCCGAGCCGTCGTCATTTTCTGCTGAAGGTTTTTGCCTTTTGTCATCTGCAGAGCTATTTAAAAGCAGGGGTGCATTCACTGTGCCGTCGACGTTTGGCTGAGTAGTATCAACCGGGAAAACATCTTCGTTGTCACTGAGTCCTTTCTCTGAGTCCTTTTCGCTTTTGGATCCATTGTCTCCATCTTTGTTTGCTTTTTCTGGATCATCGCGGATATGTCTGGAACACAAAGACGTGGGGCATGAGGATTTAACCTGAGGGGTCAACTGAATTTGGTACCATTAAAACATCACCATACTACGTAATGCTTTTGCTTTCTTTGTTCAAGCTGATATTTCAGTAGCTTTCCCTTTTTAAAAGGAAATTCTCAGAAAGAACACATTTCATTTGACACCCCCCCCCCCATCCCCCCCCCCAAAAAAAAAAAACAAAAAAAACCTCCAACCCCCCCCCCCCCCCAACAAGAAAAACCCAAACAAACAAAGAAACACAAAGACCCAACCAAAGACAAAAAACAACAACAAAGAACAAAATCAAAACAAATACAAACAAACAAACAACAACAACAACAACAAACAAACAAACTAACAAACTAAGAAACTAACAAACAAACGAAACCGTTTTCCATGCAACATTGCACAAAAATAACACACAGTAGGTTGTAACTATGTGCGCTGCTATTTATGCTTACCTTCTCCAGAACATGTACACCAGAATCGCAACGGCCAGGAGCAGAACGACAATAATCACGGGTATGGCGATGATCAGTGGTAACCCAAGGCCTCCCTCTTTTGCTTCAAGTGTCTCTGAAAAGCGGAAAAAATGACGAGATGTTAAGATGTTGTGCCCTAATTTTATAACCCAAATGTACCCATTCTACTTTGGGGGGGGGGGGGGGGCTCACGATTCAGGTCAGCTGAATTGTTTTGACTGGGTCTGATAATTACCAGAAATTTGTTAATTACACTGAAAGCAGAAGTGCACAGACAGTGAAAAACTGTATAAAGACACTTTAGACCATGAGGATTTTGGTGGTGTGTTTATTTCTTGCATCACCTGTGTCACTGGCCGGATTATTGTTATTGTTGAGTGGTGATGTCGAACTCAACCCGGGGCCCGGCGAGGAACAACATGGGGCCGCTACTGCCACGACTGAGTGCACTGTCCGAATACTGACACTGATACTGCCGGTAAAGCCGGCTCTTCACTGGGCACTGCAGAGCGCCACAGTGCTGTCCACAGTTGTGACACACTTGTGACTTGGGCGGTTTCCGCCGCTGTGGCGTCATCACAGAACCATCAGGGGCTACGACTACAACTGCAGGGGCCACGACGACTACAACTACAGTGGCCACGACGACTACAACTACAGTGGCCACGACGACTACAACTACAAGGGCCACGACTACAGCTACAGGGGCCGCGACGACTACGACTACAGGAGGAGTGACAGGCATAACTATGGGGAGAACCGTCCGTGTTGGTTCTGCTCGTGCCCGTGACAACATCTCCACTCTTGGTAGCGGCAGGGTGGCCGCCAGCCAGGCTGACGTCAAGGACAACCACACCACGGACAGGACCAACAGGGGTGGCGATGCTCGTGATGTCTCCTCGCCAGGCACGAGCGGCACAATTGTAACCCAGGTTCCCTCCCCTGCATCTGTCCCCCCACCTCCCCCAGTCAGTGAGGCCGACCGTACACTCAACCAAAACCATCACATGAGTGATGATAGAAGTTCTATATTTATCTTATACGTGAACAAGGAAACTAAAACAAAGACAGTAATACAAACACTGACATCAACAACAACAGCAACAACAGCTAAATAATCTCCTGGCAGTTATATGATACATCGGAACTCCAAATGTAGTTTAAAGAAATGCTACATAATTATGCTTGCTAGCAGCTGCTACAACACTGTTAAGTCTAGTAAATCACCAACCGATTCGAAACAAAATATAATCTAACTACACTCTTCGTAAACTGTGACGAAGAATGGCAGCTCTATCTGCAAATTATAGAAGCCTTGTGGCGTTTACATGTCAAAAATCAGGGTCATGTTATCGTACAACGAAGGTAGCGTGTTTGCAAATTTCCTCCCCCGGAATAAGATGATGTCTAAATGTTAAAATCAATCTCAAGTACAACACAGTTACACATTTGAAATGGGTGCTTCACCTTACCGTTTTTTGAAGAAGTTGTGGTATTTTTCACTGTAAGTTCACACGGACTCGGGCTACCGAAGTCTGACGGTAGAAGCTGGCACGTGTACTTTCCGGAGTATTCCTGCGTTACATTGGGTATCACAAGCGTCAGTTGATCACTGACTCTGTAGTCAAACTCGAAACCGTCTTTTAATGTCATGCACCGTAGTCTGTCAGCATCATTCCAGTCACAGTCAAGTACAGTGTCTGGTAAGAGAACAGAAGTAATTTTAAGTCAGTGATGTAATGTACGTAGTATGCAATGGACGTGACAGTTTTGTGGAATACCGATTATTTCTGGTTTGTTTGAGATCAAATGAATAAGCGGCACGCTGTTTTAAACACACACACACACACACACACACACACACACACACACACACACACACACTTCTCGAGCGGGAACACAAACACAGAATTTCAAAGTGTGTTTAGTTCTCACCTCTCTGGTAATTTGCATCATCATGGTCGTGTCGCTTCACTTTGAGGGTTGGTCTTGGTGACGTAGCTGTGACGTCAAAACCGAAATGACACGTCAGTCTGGCCGTTTCCCCCACTTCTGCCGGTGGGGCAGTACAGAACAGCTGTGTTTCTGCATAACCACCATCATCAACATTTATTACTTATGAAACTAATTTTAACTTAATATTTCCATATTATGATGTTCATGGTGAAGAGCAGTTCAATATTTTGTTGCAATCACGTTTTATTTATTTATTTATTTAATTATTTATTTATTTATTGTGACCGTAAGGTATTAATACCATAACAATAATATAAAACTTTTTGTCTGCAATGTACCATGCTTCTAATGCTCGGGTCGTGAGTTCGATCCCGGCTTAATTCATGTATTAACTGAAATTTTCAGGTAATGCATGTATTGACTAGTGGCCACAGTTAATTTATGCATTACCTGAAATAGTTTAGTTAATACACGTATTCACTGGTTTCACAGATTAACTGTAACATATATACATCAAATATTACGTACACACACACATCAAATATTACAAAAAGTGCATACACAAAAAGTAATACATACATACATACATACATGCATACATACATACATACATACATACATCAAATATTACATACACACACATATCAAATATTACACAAAATACATACAAAAAAGTAACACACACATACATACATACACACATCAAGTATTACACAAGGTACATACAAAAAAGTATTACATACACATACATACATACATACACACATACATATATAAATACAGTGGACGCCGGATATAAGCAACTCGGATATAAGAAAACTCGGTTATTGCCAACGAATTTTTTTCCCCCGGCCAAACTCTTCTTTATTATGTATTACAAAAACTCGGATACAAGAAACTCGCTTATAAGAAAACTCGGTTTTAGGAAAGCAAATTTCTTGTCCCGCTTGATACAAAAACTCGGATATAAGAAACCGAAAGTACATTTCCAAGAAAATTTCACTCATTGTAAGAAACCGAAAGTACATTTCCAAGAAAATTTCACTCATTCTAAGAAAACTGGTCAGGTCTGACGTCACTTAGGACAGGCACATGATGGCGCATGATTTTCTTTTCTTGAATTGGTTCTTTGCCATTGTGTTCCGTGCAAAATTGAATGTTGGCAAGAAGAAAAAATACGAGATGCATTTTTGTTGTTCTATTGTTATATGTTGTTTTTATTATTATTTTGGTTTTTTTTTTTTTTGCCTGATTGGGAGCTCTCTCTCTCTCTCTCTCTCTCTGTATGTCTGCCCCTGTCTACAGGGCTCGCGTTAAGGAGAATAAAACTATCAGTATTAGACTAACTGTTGATCAATTCCTTTCTTTGACAATATACGTGGTCCATCTTTCCTCCATCCCCCTTCCCCCTCCCAACAGAAAAAAAAGCTAATTTGCAGCTTTTTTCAGCCAAATTAGACACGGAAAGCATCGCATATCATACTCTAATGGGACGAGTGTTTTATAGATCAAAAGTTGATACATAATGCACTTTTAATATATCCTATAAATACAAGGGAATTCTCTCTCTCTCTCTCTCTCTCTCTCTCTCTCTCTCTCTCCCCTTAGTTCTTTTTTGTTTGTTTGTTTGTTTGTTTGGTTGGTTGGTTGGTTGGTTGGTTGGTTGGTTTGGTTGTTGTTGTTTTTTTCTTTTTGTTTTGTTTTTTCTTACCACATGACCGCCAGCGCTACAGTTGGGAAGCAAAAACAGTATTTTCATGTTCAAACAAAAAAATCTGACATTGAAGGACACAAGCGCACTGGTGTATATTAACTCTACACATATATATTCTGTGCAGGTCTTTAAGAGAAACCAGATATTTCTTAATTTAATGCAAAACATACACGAACTGAGAAAAAAGAAATGTTTTAAACCTTTTTTTCACTGAACTCGGTTAAAAGAAATATTTTTCAAAATACTTTCTTATATCCGACTGTCAGATATAAGAAAACTCGGATATAAGAAACCAAAAAATTCACCCCCCTCGAGTTTCTTATAACCGGCGTATACTGTACATACATACATACATACATACATACATACATACATACATACATACATACATTTACGTACCTGTGGACGCCCCGTAATTCAGAAGTATCAGTGGGATCAAACAGTAAAACAACTTCATTGTACTCCTCTGATTTGGAAAGATCTGTACAGATCTGAAAACAAATGTGTAGTGCAGACACACCGTACTGGTAGGTCTTACGCGTCTCGGCCAGAATTTCAATGACGTTACAAGCTTAGTCATACGAGCAATGGCAACATGCCAACAGATAAGGCGAGTATATTGTTTGCTCGGGGCTCAATAAGAGACCCATAAAATCCAACGAAATTACCGTACATATATATTGATGATTCACGGATGACTCGATTCCAAATGTAGTCTGATCTATTATTAAGGTGGTGCAAATGTGAGTAGTTCATCGACTGAACTTGACCGACTGAATGCCAGACCACCCAGTATAGAAGAACGACCCCGGCCTGTAGCTGGACCATCCAATATCAACGAGAGACGCGCGTCATCAGAAAGTCACAACTCTTACATGGAGGTTCTGGATGTGGTGTCTGAGTCAGGCCAAGTTGCTCTCTCTCTCTCTCTCTCTCTCAATTCAGCAACTGCTGTTTGTTTGTTTGTTTGTTTGTTTGTTTGTTTCCTTAAAACTGACAAACATCTCAATGTTCCCTTTGCGTTCCTTTTCCCCATTCATTTACAGTTTGTAAAAATATTACTGAGAATTGTCCTCATAAAAATTTTAAATTTTTAATTTAACCTCAGTTTTAAGATTAATGTTTGGTTTCATACGCCTCATGCTGAAGGGAAATGATTCGTAGTCAATGACAGCAGTGTTACATTGCAGAGTTCATGGCCTTTGTTCACGGCAGACGACTTTTTACAATAGTTGGTGCTTGGAATCTGAATCTGAAAATATATCTTTGTGTTTCTTCAGAATTGCAAACAAACGAACAAACAAACAAACAACCCGAATTCACTTATGCCGAAGCCCGCGGGCTACCACTTTCTTCTGTGTCACCTCTCGAAAACTACACCTACGGCCCTACCCCCGAAAACCAGCCTATAATAGTTTTGTTTTCATTTCCATCTGTGAAAACTGAAGTCAAAACCAATATTTCGGAAACTGTTAATAGCTCCTCCCTGCAAGCTTTGTTTACAGACCTAAATCTATGAGGCGCCATTTGTAAGCTCCTTGTTGAACAGTACATGTATCGCCGCATTGTGTGTGCGTTTGGCACGTACGAAACTGCTCTAAAGGTGTCATCTCAGTTTATTGAACCTACCTTGATTATTAACCTTAGTTCTTAAAGCCGAAGGGTTTTTTTTTTTTTTTTTTTAAAGCTGTGTTGTAAAACCAAGCTTCAACATTGGTGCACAGCTACAAAACGGTTTGGTTTAAACGGCGCGCCATGTGCAATCGGGGAATGGCCGCTTCCTGCTTGAAATTTTGCCTTGGCTTTTTTGGTATAGATATGTACGTGAAATGTGTGTTTTGTTGTCTGGGCAGCTTGTCTTGTTCATCTGCGAAACGTTTGCGCCATTTCTATGAGTCCTCTTATCATTTGCTTGCTCCAGAGTTCTAACCAAATATCGCTATGCTGACACAGCTACCTGCCTCTACAGAAATGATCACAGTAGCAGACGACTTCCCGTTTGGCGAATCTTTTGTTGGATTTGCGAAGTCTGTGTCAACAAATCGGCAAAACATCGGTATGCGTAGGCGCATGTTGATATTTAGTGATAGTCATAAAATGATTGTAAAATCAGTTACGTACCGTTTGCACGCAATCTTCGGCTGAGCTATATCCGAAACGATTTCACGAAATCGCAACAAGGAAACACAATAGACGAAAATCAAGCGCTCATCGGACCGCACCTGATTGGCTGGTTTACGTTACCGCAATGTCAAGGGCAGTGGAATATTTTGAGCCTGGTAGGCTGTAGATGGGAACTCGGGCATTGTTGACGTGCGTGTCGCCTTTGTTTACCAGCAGACCAACGACCTTTCCCTTGAGGTACATCGAGAACTAAAATGAAATGAAAACAAACTCTCCATATACATAAGATAATGCTATTTTCATTATGTGCTGTTCAGTTACCAACCCAATAGTTTGTGATGCAGAGGCTCGAGCGTAATTCTCAATACGTTTTAGACAAAATGTAATTCAAGTATCACATTCCGCAGACTTTTACTACAGTAGTCCAATAAAGGCGATACTGAAGACTGGTCATGTTAGCATTTACCCCTGCTACAATCAGTGTGTATTGTTAGAGCTTTGTTAGTTTGTTTTTATTGTCGCTGTTGTTTCGTTGTTTTGGGTGATTTTCCCCAAATCACCAAAACTATTGTTTTTCCCAGTTCGTTAATGATAGATCTAGTCAACAACCTGTTTAAATGAACTTCGCCTCGACTTCGAAGTCGTGCTGATTAACTTTTAACTTTCCATCTTCAGAGGATAGTCGTAGTGACTACATTCATCCAGCACCAACAGAGGCCGAAACCTACGAGCGTCCAGCCCAGCCTGACTATGCTCCACTCAACCCTCTGTATGAACCACTACGTCAATCGTACGATAACCTGGTGCTGCGGGTTAGGCGAGTTATTGTTAGAAACTGAGTCAGGGAAAGGATATCTGGTTCTGAGTGATACTAAAAACGTACCTGCAGAAACCTATAAAACCTTTAGGAGCTCATTTTGAAGGTATTGAAATGTTTTTGACACTCTCTTGTACATAATGTTTTATTCAATCCAATGTCTGCTTAATTCGGAATCCTAGTTTCTGTTCAAATGCAATTCTTGTTATGGCTGGATGGTGTTGTGTACGGTTGCGGTTTATTTAAACACACACACTACATTATACACATGTGAGACTGATCGCCAAACATTTGTAAGAAACTGGACTACAGAATAATGAAATACTTTTACTGATTTAGCAGTTATTCCCCATCAAGCTGTGGGATACCGACGAGTATTTTGATCCAAGACGCAAATCAACCCTGAGCTTTAGCGAAGGGTTGATTGCGTCTTGGATCAAAATACGAGTCGGTATCCCACAGCTTGATGGGGTGTAAATGCTTTATCATCCTTTTTTGGGCCAATTTATGGTAAATTTTGAACGTTTATCCTAGTAAAAACTGACAGTCGACAGCGGCTGCACATATAGCAGACGAACGAGTTTGTGCGTCGGCAGAGCACTACGCCGACAGAATAAAGTGCGCCTTTTCATGCTGTCAAGACGGTGACAATTCACTCATGAACTCAAATCCAAACAAAACCACAAGTTTTAAACTTCCACTAAAGACGCAAACAAACATGCTGACGCTTTCAAGGAAATGTAAATTTGGGAGGTGAATGCGAAACCGATCAAAACTGAACAGCTCTGTTCACGCTTTGTACGATTAGGGCGCGTTCAAGCGGGGTTCTTCCTGTTGCGATTTTCACGAAATCTGAATCTTCGTGAGTGTTTATTCTAATATTTGTAGTACATATACACCGATTAAAGTGACCTTCCCCCCAGCAGCTACATTTTATAACTGCATGCATGACTCAAACGATTCAAGAAGCTTCTGTTCAATCGGAGATGTATCTAGATCACGAATCTGCTGCCATTCTCTGCGCCGATAGCACACGGCCAAATCAGTAAACAGCATACATGCCGGCGAGACGCCAGCCTCGATTGAACTTTTTGAGAACGAATTTTGATAAGTGTTGGTTAAAACTGTCCGAAATTTGAGTAAGGATTGCTTGCTAGGTACAGGCTACTGTTGTTTTGTACTTGTACAACGAGTTTATGAAGTTGGAAACACCGATATGCCGAGTCAAAATGTTTCATCGTCGATGGTGTTGACATCGGGAGCGAGTTCTCCCTGAGGAGTAGTAATACATGTACTTGCTCATCGATGACGACGGGTTTTTTTTGCCAAAAAGGTTGTATCTCTGTTCTTTCTTTCTGAAAGAAAGAACCTTTTTGCAGGGAAGCATGTCTGATTGTCATGTGATGTCGTGCTCTGTGTCACATGATTTCTCAAGTCCTAGTACAATACGGACACTTATTACACAGGAGAGATCAAAGAAAAAGATGCCGCCATGGATGATAAGTATGATTTTATAATCTTTGTAATACGCATCATACCCTATATCTTCAATCATAGTTAGACAATCGTTGTAGCGGCCAAAGTGTGAATAAATGCACATACAATCATGTAATGCCAAGAAATTGTCTGGACATTTTTTGTCAATTTTCGTTTTGTTTTCTTGTTTTGTTTTGTTTGGTTTGGTTTTCTTGTTGGTCCTGTTGTGGGTTGTGACAAGTATAATAGATGTATGAATAAAACAATGCAACAAAGCTTTTATTTACATACACCACTCCCTAAACACAATGCCCTCCCGGGGAACAAACTGCACGTGGTTTTGCCAAATATCTGTGATAGTCTCCCTTGTTGCCCATCTAACCGGCGCGAGGAGATCATTCTCAGTCGGCTCCACATTGGACACACCCACATTACGCATTCACATCTCTTGAAAGGGGCGGTCGGTGGTCTAGTGGTTAAGAGACTTGTCACCAATGCGATTCGAGTCCCACTCGGGGCAAAGAATTTTTTCCTTCTCGTATGTGGCACCGTTCATTCGGGCCGATCGTCGGGGGTTCTCTCCGGGTACTCCGGCTTCCTCCCCCTCTGCTTTGCAAATGTTCAGCCCACCAAATTTGAAAAATAAATGCAATTTTAAATTCCGAAATTTAAATAGCTGAGCTGACCCTTCGCACCACGTGATTGTAATGTGTTTATGTCCAGTGTGTGAGAGAATGCGTGTGATTGACGTGAGCGTGCGTGTTGGGTTCAGTTCGCGGCGCTTTGAGCCGATTCAGGAAATTGGGTAAAGCGCCTATACAATGCTCATTATTATTATTTATTATTATAAGATATCCCGTGATGCGTACCTTGTCATGAGCCGTTTACAGTCGCACATTTCTTAATCTCGTACGTGGATCTTGCCTATCGATTGCTTTGCACATTCTTTGAAGGTGTACCTTGTTCCGGGATGTTCCCACTGACAGCATCTTTAGCTTCTTGAAAGAGTCAGATATGTTCTATAAAACCAGATAGAGTTTTTATTTATATTTTCAACTTGTTTTAATGTCTTACTCTTTATTTTAGGGGAAGACGAAGAGGGACCTTGATTAGCCGCGAAATAGTCTTTGCTGCTTGCGCAGCGTGAAGCCCTAACTAACTAACTAACTCACTCACTCACTCACTCACTCACTCACTAATTAACCGACAATCTAATCAGTATTTGATAAACTGTAATATTGTGGACATGGAGTTTATATATGTACACAATACCCAGTACATGTCCGTGTAAAAACATCAGTAAACTGCATTTAGTGTGAGCTGTTCCGTGAAACGTCCGCAGGAACATATCTCAAAGTTGAAGAACAAGACTCCTCCAGTACTGTTGTACAATAACTGTTTACTTGCAGACTTTAACACCTATTGCAAGACCTATGTCAAAAGTCAGTGATAGGTCAGTGGGTCTTTCCTTCTCACAGCAGTTGTTCAAACTTCTGCTGAATTCCTCTGTCGCCTGGGAAAGTGAATTTCTAATGTCTGTCTGGTATTTTGAGAGTGTAACGTCCTTTTCCACAACAAAATTATGGGTGATATCAAAGAATGTACACCGGCGAATAGATAGGACGGGTATCCCTGC
Source organism: Batillaria attramentaria (assembly GCA_018292915.2). Classification (NCBI taxonomy): domain Eukaryota; kingdom Metazoa; phylum Mollusca; class Gastropoda; family Batillariidae; genus Batillaria; species Batillaria attramentaria. The sequence goes on along the minus strand of JACVVK020000128.1, from coordinate 1,433,124 downwards.
ACCTCTGTCACCGTTAAGGTTGTGCGTCATGGTTCCACTTTTGCATGAGAATGTGAATGACAACTTGAACGTATCGAAGTTTTACCGTTTAGGTTACGGACCAGTAATAGCTTCCGGGTCATGTATTAAGAAGTACGCTAATTATAGTAGAAAATCTTTGCCCCTTGTAAAATTTGTGTGCAGAGTAAATAATGGCAATCTGGTGCTTTTTGTTTGCCTTGTAAACATGTTACATGCCAGGTAATAGTAAAATTAGGTGAAAATGAACCTGGCTTGTGGACTATTTGTATTCATGCGCGGTTGGAACAGGGGCAAGCAGACGACCGTGGAATGAGGGGAAGGGGGGGGGGGGATGTGGTTGCTGTCAACATTGCGAAAAAAACGGAATATTGGAATTTGTTTAAATTTACTCTACACATGAGCCTATGGCTGCCTGTTTTTTAATTTTTTGTTTATTTATTAATTTATTTATTATTTTTATTTATTTATTTATTTTTATTATTATAATTATTATTATTTTTTTTTTATTTTTTTTTTTGGGGGGGGGGGGGGGGAATTTTAAAGCATTTCTAGGGTGTCATCTGCAACCTGATGTGTCAGAGGAATATATAGCGTTTTCCTCCAAATTTGCATCTATGGTACGTAGCCTGTATAGCCCTTTCCAGGAACAACTGTGGTACACGTACGCTAAATAAACTCTACGGCTTGCGTTAAGGCTCCTGATGTCTCAATGTCTGCAACAGCCCATGGACAAGTGTCTTGAAGTTACGACGATAGACACCAACAAAACAGTTATGAACGGTCTGTGAGCCCAGACGTAAGATGCCCATGTAAAATGTACGAATTATTGCTGATAACTTGCTTCCCCTGGGTACAAGAACTTCTTGAACTTCGCCAGTCTGTTAGGAGTTTTCACCTCTGCCTCGAGCTCGTCCAGCACAGGTGAAAATTCCTTCTTTCTCTTCTTCCGGAGTGTCTCTTCGTCTTCTTCTTCTTCTTCCTCGTCATAATAACAGCCAGTAGACGAGTCTGCGTTCGCTGATGGGGGTTGCATGAGAGGTACATATGCCGAGTTGTTTGCTTCCTCTTCAGCTCGTGCAGATTCAGGAGGGTCTGAAGCAGCTTCGTTGTCTTGTTCTTCGTCGTTGTGGTTTGTGGCGTTCTTTGCGCAGTTTTGCTCTGTAGAGGTGTTATTGTCATCTTCTCGCCCTTTGCCGTGCATACGCTTTGACCTGAGTATAAAAATGATACGTAGATAAAAAGCTAAAAACTAAATGACAAAACGCGAAATGCTGGCTGAAACACATTTTCGCGTCTCTTGAATCATAACGAACGAACTGAATACATTAGAAGAATATCATCTGCTAAATACAACATCTCTCTCTCTCTCTCTGTCTCTCTCCCTCTCTCTCTTACACACACACACACACACACACACACACACACACACACACACACACACACACACACACACACACACACACACACACACACACACACACACTTACCGCTGTAGCCTTTTCCGGAAGCACAGGAGTGCAAGAATGACAACGACAAGCAGCGCAACACCCAGTACTGATAGAACGATGGCAGTGATATCAATGTTGCTTTCTTTCACAGCTGGAGTCGCTGAAAAATCATTAGAATGAGAGCAGCAACGGGACATTACTTCATTTTGTGAACAACAGGTGGTTTTGAACGCACGTACGTTCCATTCTCGCGTGTGTGTGTGTGTGTGTGTGTGTGTGTGTGTGTGTGTGTGTGTGTGTGTGTGTGTGTGTGCGTGTAAAAGAAACGCCTAGATCTCTTAAGAATAGGCGCTCTAAAGACCGTTATTATTATTATTATCCCAGATGGGAATTTCGGTCTTTACTTTCTTAGTGGTGTTTTCCCCCGTCGACGCGACGTAAACAACACAACACAACACAACACAACAGCCAGAACTCTCTCTCTCTCTCTCTCTCTCTCTCTCTCTCTGCCAGATATTTTAGTCGCTGCATGGTTCTGCATTTCGACTAGCGGAGGGTTCTACGCGAGCCAGGTCTCTTGCTCTTCTTCTTGAGTTTCTGCGGGAGGCTCTTAGAGTTTTCTCACGAAGGTTTTGCCACCTACCCCTCGCCCCCACCACCACCCTCACACGCTCAACACGCCCCCCCCCCCCCCCCCCCACACACACACACACCTACCGTCCACACCACACATCCGCCTTTTTCAAAGGTTCCTGTAAATGGTGGTAAAAAGCAGAAAGAATTTGTTCAGAACAGGGATCCTCATGGAGCAGACAAAGCTCTGTTGCAGAATACGTAATGACTGTCGTCCTCGGGAGACGGGCAGATCCTAGAACGAGCAGTAAAATTTCAAAATTTACTTTGGAAAAAGGCAGCTTACTCTCAGCTTTCTCTGCAGTACTGCTGGGGCGATCGGTTGTTGTCAAGACAGACACTTTGGTTCTGGCTTCATCTGTAACAAGGAGAGATCGGTGTTCCATGTACGATACTCATTATTTCATTAGCAATATGGAACTCATATTCTTGGCTAGACAAAATATTTTCAACCAAGCCATGGCGGCAAAGCCCCCAACAATATTTTTCTCTCTCTTTCTCGTTTGTGAAAAAGGAATACTACAAACTTACCAAGCATTGTTTTCTTTCTTCAGTACATGTGTGAGTGTGCGTGGTCTGTCTGTTTTGTTGTTGCTGCTGTTGTTTGCTATTGTTCGTTTATACGTGTATTTGTTGGTCTCTCTTTGTCGTTGCTTTTGGTTTTTTAATTGATTTTAGGGGGGGGGGGGGGGTCGTTTTTGTTCCTGTACTTGTTGCTGTTTTTTTTTTGTTTTTGTTTTTTTTTTGGGGGGGGGGGGGGTGGTTTTCGTAGTTTGTTAATTTGTGTGTTTGTTGTTGTCGTTGCTGTTGTATTTTTTATTATTTTGTTGTTGTTTGCTCGCTTTGTTTCGCTTCTCTCTGTTGTTGTCATTGTCAACGGCAACTTTGATTTGAAAGACAGCCTGCACACACTTTCTTGTCCTGCTGGGACTCGATTCCTAAACATTTGGATTACGTAATCCTAATCGCAAAGCCACGTCACTGCAAAGGAGACGAGGATCAGCCAATGGGCTGACAACATACTCGGTGAGGGAAGAGTTAATACCTGTGACAGTAAGCCTGCAAGGTTCAATCTGGTTATCCTGTTTGACCGCTACCGCCTGACACACGTACTGCCCGGAGTGTTCGTGTGTGACGTTAGGAATGGTGACGGTCAGGTGATCGCTGACGTCTTTGTTGAACTGGTAGCCATCTTTGATCGTCATGCACAGCAAGTCAGCATTAACCCAGTCACAGTCGAGTACAGTGTCTACAAACAGCAAAACATTCAGAATGTATGGAATCACTGAGCATGTACTACTCCCTCCCCCTACTCCCTCCCCCTCCCTTCCCCCTGCTTGTTATTTCAAGCAAGGAACATAATGAACTTTAGTGAGCCGACGCATCATGAGTTGCGTCTCTCTCTCTCTCTCTCTCTCTCTCTCTCTCTCTCTCTCTCTCTCTCTCTCTCTCTCACTCACACACTCACACACACACACACACACACACACACACACACACACACACACACACACACAAAGCTGGTGATTTCGAAATTATATGTGCACCTGCCAGGCTGAAAATAACGGAAAGGAAAAAAATACAATTTCACGTATTACATTACCATGTGTCTGTGGAAGATCATGGAAAACAAAAGGAAAGAAGGGGAAAAAATCAATCAAACAAACTACAACAACAGCAAAAACAACAACAAAGCGTATCCAGCTTCTGTCAACTTTCGCTGGTACATGAAGGAATACTTGTTGGTGGTGAAAGAAAAAGGACAATGTATAAACCTCTGTGATAGTCGAAGTTCTCATGGTCAGCACGACGGACATTGAAGCTGGGTCGAGGTACAATAGCAGTGACGTCAGAACTGAAATGACACGTCACTCTGGCCGTTTCTCCCAGTACAGCGAGAGGGGCGTCACACGTTGTCTTCCATCCTGCGTCATTGTCACGTGATCATCATTACAGATCCAGTCATTACAATATGTATGCAAACTACGGGTTAATGTTCCGAGTGCACCAGTTGCAATGTCATTTTCCACACAGTAAAAGAGGCAAGACAAATGGACGGACAGACAGATAGTTGCGTCAGAACAATTACGTAAGCGATGTATTTCGGAAATAGTTGTTCCACACCAAATAATAATAATAATAATAATGAGCATTGTATAGGCGCTTTACCCAATCAAAGCGCCGCGAACTGAACCCAGCACGCACGCTCACGTGAATCACACGCATTCTCTCACACACTGGACATTAACACATGGCAATCACGTGGTGCGAAGGGTCAGCTCAGCTATTTAAATTTCGGAATTTAGAATTGCATTTATTTTTGTGGGCTGAACATTTCCAAAGCAGATGACGTAAGCACTCATTCCACAGCACAGAAAGTGTACCATTCAAAGAAACTTAAACGGGCAAATTTCATCTTTGCTGCGCCAACTTATGTTTTGGAAATACTCTATCTTGATGATTAGTACAACTCTGAATGCAATACAATGCACTTTTTGCAATGTTATACTAATGGAGCACTCAGTTTGGTTGCCGCGTCATCGAGTATGCTTCGGTTGGCTCAGTGCCAGCATTACACACGCTGTCACTGGAGGGATCTTATGTCTGCCGCGAAGGTGATTTTGAAGACAGGGACACTGAAAAGACCTGTACAAATGTTGACCTTATCTTAATTCGAAACAGAGACCTTTCGGTCTTGGGTGCGCCGTTCAATTCGTTGCACCACACGCTTCCCTTTGTGACTGAGTTGTTGAAAATCACTTTAGGTTGGCATCATAACAATCAGTATTCAATAATGTGTTTCAAGCTGCCCCAGTCGCCTTGTACGAGCACCGACTTAATGTGAAATTACACAACATTGTACAGTAAAATGTAGATTTGAATGTGAATAACTCCCCGTTTAAAAGGGAGACCTCAATGTACCAGCGCATCAGAGAGCGGGTGGGTGGGATTGTGGTGTTTGGGGCTTTACCGTCCTTTTCCCCACATACGGGTCATACCAAAGACGGGGCAACGAGGAATATTTGGCCCCAGCCGGGATACGACCTCACGACCCGAGCATTAGAAGTTCAACGCTCTACCACGGAACTGTTCCCTTTGGCTGTAGAACTGCCTCTCTTTGTGTAATAGGTCCATCAAAATCAAATCAGGGGCTCCCTGAACTGAATCGTGTTCAGGTGGAATGTTCGCCTGTTCTTTTTAAGATGGCTGCACCCCCCCCCCCCCCCACCACCACCAACTCTTGGGGCGGGGACGTTAAGCCCTAGCTTACCGACCTTACCGGCGCATTTTGCAACAAGGAAGTGGATGCCTTTCAAACCAAGCAAGACACAAGCTTGAGAGAGAGAGAGAGAGATCTTCAGGCCTCTTAAGCGTCTCTGTATTGCTTCCTTGTCTTGTGCACTTATTCAGTACAACAGCGCAAACCGTGTTGGCAAGATTATAGTCTGCACTAGCTGTGTGATCATATACAGTCACACCTGTGTAAGGCAGTCACCCAAGAGACGGGGCCAAACTGACCGTCTTAAACAGGTGGCCAGGTTAACCAAGGTGGCATGTCAACAGCTAGCGTGTCAGGGGATCCTCTGGGGTGACCAGGTTAGACAGTGGTATAGCTTATACAGGTGACCGCTTTGACAGGTTTGACTGTATCACTCTAGTTAACGGCAAAGCCTTACCGTACACCGTTGTCGTTATGACCCAAGTGTAGATCAAATACAAGGCTGAAAGATCCATATCTGTTGGACTCTGGACAGAATATACAATTTCACCTCTAGAAAAGCACATGATAACTGGGTGGTTGATTGTTTGGTGGGTGGGCGAATTAGTTATTTTGTGATTATCGACCGAGAGAGGGTGTGATTGGTGTGTGCGTGCGTGCGTGCATGCGTGCGTGCGTGTGTGTGTGTGTGTGTGTGTGTGTGTGTGTGTGTGTGTGTGTGTGTGTGTGTGTGTGTGTGTGTGTGTGTGTGTGTTCAACGGTGGTTGCGGCTGTGTTGGTGTGGTGGTGTTGGTCTGTCTGTTTATTTTCCTTTTGTTTTGTTGGTTATGTGTTTTAAACGATTACCTCATTAGTACAGCAGTCATAACAGGACACTGAAACTACTGTAATAATTATTCGACTCTGCAACAACTGTATAGTACTATAAAAGTTATCTACACATACTGAAATAAACATTATTGCGAAGTCCTACTATCAAATACAATCAATAGAAACAAGGACGAATTGCCGGTGTTTGTTTGTTTGTTTGTTTGTTTTGTTGTTGTTGTTGTTGTTCTTGTTCTCGTTGTTGTTTTTTGGTTTTGTTTTTTTCTTCAAATCTGCAAGACCTACCAGACACTAGGTCCGCTATGCTATAGCGGATCTAGAATCGGGGGGGGGGGGGGGAGATGACGTCAATTCCGTGAACTAAACATTTGACGTCAGCCTCATGGACGTCGTCTGACAGCAGATGCTTTTTCGTGTCTTGTGATTGAATTTCCTGTTGGTGTTGTGACTTCCCCGACTGAACTAATTTTTACATAAAATCTGGAAGATGCAGAGGGCTGATGAAATGTCGGAGGCAGCGACGATATTTACACATTTTGTCCCTGAACTAAACATTTGACGTCAGGCTCACGCTGCTCGTCGGACAGACGATGCTTGTTCATGTCTTGTGATTTCCCTGTTGCTTTTGTGACTTCCCTGACCAAATCAATTTTACATAAAATCTGGAAGACCCAGAGGGCTGGTGAAACGTGGACTTGAATACCTTGGACTGTACTTACGAAATGGCAAGACTGGAACTCTTTGGACCGGTGCTTCTCACAGAAACTTGGAAAAATATGTCTGGCTAAAATCTTTGTTATTCTAAATATTCAAGATATAACAGTGCAGTAGTTCCTGTGACATATGCAGTTGTCACACTTGACAACAACGCTGGGATGATGAGGAATTTGAAGGAGTCTTTTCATAGATAGTCGGCCCTACGTACAAACCACCCCTACATCAGATTTTTTTTCCCACAAAACCTGTCAGAACTACAGAGCTGTGCTACGAACCCATTCAGTATGATTGGATGATTGGATGAACTTCCAAATTCTAGCAAATGAAGGCATTTGAACAACTTTTTCGTCAGAATACGTAACATGGCCGATTTATTTAAATATTCTCTATAGAGAAACAAGTTAAAAACGACTAGGAGCCAAAACAACGTAAAATTAATCAGTACTTACCTGAATACTTTTCTGGTAAAGTTTGTTATCGAGTCCTTCACACAAACTTAGCAAAGTACAGGTGGGAACTGCAGATTAACCACACTCACACAGGACTCATCCATGAATTATTCATCCAGACAGATGAAATCAGCATCTCAGTCTATCTGAAATTGGTCTCCCGAATCTAGTCAGCAGTGAATAAGGGCTCTAACTTTAAGTTAGCCAAGAAGTTATTTCCCAGAAATATTTCCATATCAAATTGCTATGTGATAAAATGTGCATATCACATGATGTGCCATGTGATATCATGTGATATACTGTGCATATCATAATTAGTGTACAGAAACACAGTAATGTAGACAGACGTGAAGTTGACTGTCAGTGCGTCTGCAGTGAATCAAAACCATCGTGACCTTTAACCATAGTGTATGTTGCATGCACCGCTGGTATCTGATAAAGTGATATCTAAAGTCAGTCATTCAAATGGTTGCAACATGTTTGGTGTTAATGCCGAATGTTGCCTGTGTTGTACGAATACCCCGGCATTTCAAGGGTTTGATAAGGACATTTGCATGTTTTTGTTACGTCGCACACAGGTTTAAGAGAGAGATTTAAAAATAAAAAAACCCTTGTGTGTGTGTGTGTGTGTGTGTGTGTGTGTGTGTGTGTGTGTGTGTGTGTGTGTGTGTGTGTGTGTGTGTGTGTTTCGGTCGTGAGTGGCTGCACTCTTGAAATACTCTTTCTTGATGATTAGTACAGTTCTTAATGCGACACAATATACTTTACAGTGTTTGTGTTGCGCGAGCGGTCGCACATTCATATTCTACGACTGTTGACATATACTATTGGATTCGTCAGTGTGGTCGCCGCGTCAATCAAGTACGTATTATTGGCTCAGTGCCAGCATTACAGACGCTGTCACTGTGCAGGTGTCCAAATGGTACGATGATATATTCAACAAAAACAGATCAGAACAATAATTAGTGAATAAAAGCGACACAAAAGGGACGGAAACCACTTAACTTTGACAAAGGACGGCACAGGTCGACGTTTCGGCTTACGCCTTCTTCAGGACATAAACAAATGGGACATAACTTCAACAAACAAGCAAAAGGTAACTCTGCGGACGTACTGACATACACGGCGCGAAAAAAAAAAAAAAAAAAAAAAAACGGTGGGCGAGAAAAGGACCAGAAAAAATAGTAAAATTATCACAACACCCATCCTTAGGTGACAAAAGACCATGGACTGTGTGTGAAAAAAAAAAAAAAATTGTTGGGCAGAAAAGAACAAAAAAGAATAGTGAAAATTAGCAATCACAACACCCATCCTTTGGTGACACAGGACCATGGATTGTGTGTGAAAAAAGTTCAGAGGGTTATGTTACGGCTTTTCGTTCAAACCACCCGGGGCCTGGCTTCCCAGGCGCTGAATAATGTGCGACTCCATGTCGCGTCTGTCTGTGGCGTCACCGTGCATAAGCCACAGGCCAGTTACTGTCATATTTAAGATGGAGTGGCCTGCAGAATTGAAATGCACGGCAACGGGTTTTATTCTGTTGTGTCTGGTGTCGGCGATATGTTCAGCAAAGCGTGTTGCCAGGCTACGTCCAGTTTCACCAACATACAGTTTGTCACATGCTGTACAGATGATGGCGTATATGAGGTTTGTACTGTCGCATGTGAAGTGGCGTTTGATGGTCATTTTTCCTTTGGGGCCCTTGACAGAAGTCACTGTTGAGACATGACAGCAGGTTTTGCAATTTTGTTTTTTGCATGGAGTTGTACCAGGGGGTAGGGGTTGGTGGGGCCTGACATTGGCGCGAACCAGAAGGTCTCGTAAGTTGGTGTCCCTCTTGTATGCAACAAGAGGTGGGGTGTGGAAGGTCTGTCCAACTGTGCAACTCTTCGACAGAATGTGCCAGTTGGACATGATGATACGTTGGACTGACAGATTATGGGGGTGAAATAGAATGGAGAAAACCGGACGTTCCTGGGCAACTGTATTAGAAGAGGTGTTAGGATAGGTGTTAGGATGGTGGTGTGTTGTGACTTTCAAAAGGGCTGCATCAATGGTGGTTTGGGGATAGCCCCTCTTTATAAAGAACTGCGACATTTCAACTGAACGTTCTTGAAAATCCTCTAAATCTGAACAAAGCCTCTTAAGGCGAAGGAACTGTGAATATGGGAGGCTGTGTTTAGTGGCAGGACTGTGTGATGAATCGTAATGCAGGTATGCATGTGAGTCTGTAGGCTTGTAGTGCACTGAGGTGGAGAGTGAACCGTTTTGAAGATTTACGGAGATGTCAAGGAAGTTGACTGCAGTCGCTGAGATGGCGTACGTGTATTTGATGGCTGGGTGGAAGTTTCGCAAGAAATCGATGTATTCCAGGAGTTGTTCTTCGGAAAGAGAGGTCGCTCCAAACCCGTCGTCAATATATCTCTTGTACAGCTCAGGGACCGGGCCTGTGTACAAAGACTGCATTCTATACTCCAGGTACCCCATGAAGAGGCAGGCGTAGGATGGTCCCATTTTCGTGCCCATGGCAACACCGCTGATCTGTGAGAATATCTCACCATTGAACTCAAATGTGTTCAAGGTGAGGACCAGTTCTGCCAGGCGGAGGAGGGTATGGGTTGGAGGGTTTTTGACTTGACGTTTGTTCAAGAAGAACTCCAGAGCTTTGAGCCCATCGGTGTGTGGAATGCACGTGTATAGCGCAGTGACGTCTACAGTGAAGAGCAGGGTGGGACTGAAACTGATGGTGTCAATAATCTGTAGGGCGTGGTTGGTATCTTTGACGTAGGTTGGCAGGTTTTGGACGAAGGGTTGCAGGATATAATCAAGATATTGTGAGATGTTTTCCGTAGGGCAGCTGCAGGCGGAGACGATAGGGCGACCTGGGGAGTTGGCTTTATGTATCTTTGGAAGCAGATAGAATTTTGGTTGTTTAATGTTGTTGTTAATTAGGAGTTTTGCTGTCTTGGGCAGTTCATCTTTCTTGATCGAATGGAGGACCGTTGTTGTTCGCGCCAATGTCAGGCCCCACCAACCCCTACCCCCTGGTACAACTCCATGCAAAAAACAAAATTGCAAAACCTGCTGTCATGTCTCAACAGTGACTTCTGTCAAGGGCCCCAAAGGAAAAATGACCATCAAACGCCACTTCACATGCGACAGTACAAACCTCATATACGCCATCATCTGTACAGCATGTGACAAACTGTATGTTGGTGAAACTGGACGTAGCCTGGCAACACGCTTTGCTGAACATATCGCCGACACCAGACACAACAGAATAAAACCCGTTGCCGTGCATTTCAATTCTGCAGGCCACTCCATCTTAAATATGACAGTAACTGGCCTGTGGCTTATGCACGGTGACGCCACAGACAGACGCGACATGGAGTCGCACATTATTCAGCGCCTGGGAAGCCAGGCCCCGGGTGGTTTGAACGAAAAGCCGTAACATAACCCTCTGAACTTTTTTCACACACAATCCATGGTCCTGTGTCACCAAAGGATGGGTGTTGTGATTGCTAATTTTCACTATTCTTTTTTGTTCTTTTCTGCCCAACAATTTTTTTTTTTTTTTTTTTCACACACAGTCCATGGTCTTTTGTCACCTAAGGATGGGTGTTGTGATAATTTTACTATTTTTTCTGGTCCTTTTCTCGCCCACCGTTTTGTTTGTTTTTTTGTTTTTTTTCGCGCCGTGTATGTCAGTACGTCCGCAGAGTTACCTTTTGCTTGTTTGTTGAAGTTATGTCCCATTTGTTTATGTCCTGAAGAAGGCGTAAGCCGAAACGTCGACCTGTGCCGTCCTTTGTCAAAGTTAAGTGGTTTCCGTCCCTTTTGTGTCGCTTTTATTTGCTTAACTTCGCAGTCATTACCGTTTCCGTTTCAATAATTAGTGAGCATAAAAATGGTAGCCATAGCCCTCTCAACAGTACATTTTAAAGTATTACTAGGTGTTATTCCGCGCGCAAAACACCATAACACGGTCAACTCCTCAACCAACAACTTTTCGGCAAGTTCTCATAAATTCACAAAAGCAGGCAGGACTGACAAGACGAAACGCAGGAGGGTAGCAAAATTAAGGAAATAACTAGCATTTAACTGTCAGCCTCTGCGCCAGCCACCTAGTTGTCACATTTTTGGCGACCGGATTTGCGAGATGCAACATAACGACAAGATCAGAGAGCAGTGAAAGTTATGTTTCTGTAGTGAATCGACGCTTTCATTTTGCACGGGAACGATGGAAAACAGCCCGATGAAAGTTTTGATGCTGTCTATTTCTGTTTTGACAGTGACAGCTGAAAAACATTGTAAGTATATTATAATTTCATATTGTATTCGTATGCTAATTAAGTAGGAAGTGATATATACGGAAGTATTCTACTTTAGTCTTATTCTCAGTGACATATCTTTTATTGTCTAACTTCGCGGCGTCAGTTCTGTTATTATTATTATTATTGTTGTTGTTGTTGTGTGAGGCTGTTTACACTTGATAAATTTCAGAGTTGAACCTGGGTTGTAATGTAAACAGTCTCAATAATGATGATGTAAGGTTATACCATATAAGGAAACGTTAGGTTATGTTCTGTAAAGCAATGTAAGATTATGTTCTGTAAGATAATGTCTGTTATGTTATGTTATGTTATGTTATGTTATGTTATGTTATGTTATGTTATGTTATGTTATGTTATCTAAAAATCGTACCTGTTCTTGCTTTCAGGTGCAAATTTCGTCTTTCCAACTGCACAAAACGACGGTGTCCTCACAGTGAAACAAGACGACAACCTGACCTTGCCGTTTTCCTTACAAACCAACGGCTGTGATGCTGTGGGTCCATTCAAGATCACGGTGTCCAAGAAAGACAGAGACACCAATGTTTTTGTCGACTTTTGTGACGTAGGAGTGCATGACAGCGGTTCATGCGCCACAGGTCTTCACAACGGCTGCAGCTGTCTGGAGGGACAAGGGAAGTACCAGATCAGTAAGATTGTGGACCGAAGCGACGAGACAGTGTGGGTATGGCTAACCAGCAACGGTATTGCTGCGGAGACCTATCTCAACTTCAGTGTACTGTGTAAGAAGCGTTTAGTATTGGTCATCTCATGTCATTCATTTGATGTCAAAGGTTTTTTTTTTTTTTTTTTTTTTTTTTGGGGGGGGGGGGGGTGTTTATTAGTCGTAAATACATTTACGCTAAGCAAAGGTGCGCTAATCACAACACAAGTACAGCATCTGTCTGCATTAAGTCTCTCTCTCTCTCTCTCTCTCTCTCTCTCTCTCTCTTTGTGCCCGGCTGGGACCAAATATGTGTAATGGCTTTTTCATCGTTGCCCTGTTTTTGATATCACCCTACGTGGTGGAAAAGGTCGTACGTTAAACCCCCAAGCACCCACCCACCCCACCCTCTCTCTGTGTGCCGTGTCACAGCTCTGATCGACCGACCCACTCTCCCTCTTCAGGAAATAATCCTTGTTTCAAAGTGATCTTGTCATGTAAGAGTAGGTGAGTTCAGACTTGGAGGTGGTTAAACTATACCAGGAAATATCACAACATGTTGGTGATCCTAGCTGTCGCAGATACTGTGAACGTTTCACCTGTAGGTTAACCAGACAACAAAGCTTTAGGACGCGGAAGTTAATTAGAATGTATGTGAAGAAATCCCGCAATAGGGGGACAAACTCGCCCACTCACTGTAGAGAAAATCTAAACAAAAAGAAAGAAAAAAAATGAAAAACAAAATCTGATTGGGGGTTTAATTTTAACGACTTGGAGATTTTTTTCATTTTGGGATCCTCAAAGAAATAGTAAAGTTTCTGTGAAAGTTTCAAAGCTGAATGTAGCTTAATTGTTAAAATGAAGCATAAGATACAACAACGCTGTGTGTGTGTGTGTGTGTGTGTGTGTGTGTGTGTGTGTGTGTGTGTGTGTGTGTGTGTGTGTGTGTGTGTGCGCGCTCAGCTCCACCCAGTGTCACCAGTCTGACCCTGACCACGTCAAGCCAGGATTCGGTTCCTGGTCCGTTCTCACTGTACAGTCCTGTAGACGTCATCTGCAAGTGGAGGGATGGCCATCCACCGACACAGGCGTTTCTTCTGGACAGACACTCCAATCCACTGGAGCCTGTGACCTACGCTGACAACCGTGTGCAGTACAGTTATCCGTCAGTTCACTGTCTGGACGCTGGCCCCATTCGCTGTGTGGCACCAGGAGCAGATCACAATGAGACCGCTACGCTACTGGTCAGATGTGAGTATTGGTTAGTTTTCGGTAGTAGCAGTAGTAGTGGTGGTAGTAGTAGCAGTAGTAGTAGCAGTAGTAGTAGTGGCAGTAGCAACAGCAACAGCATTCGCAGCAGAAGCAGTAGGAGAAGCAAACGACAGTATTATCATTATCATCATCACAACTGTCGTCACAGTTGTCATCATAACGATCGTCATTTTCATTATCATCATTTTCATTCTCACCATTTTCATTATCGTCATTTTCATCATTTTCATTATCATCATTAACATTTTCATCATTAAGATCATCATCATAATTTTCATCATTAAGATCATCATCATAATTTTCATCATTATTATCATCATTATTTCATCATTATTATCGTAAATTTCATCTGTATCATCGTATTACCATTACAATTATTATCATATTACCTTAAGTATTTTCTTCGACACGCTGTCTTTGATATTACACTTACAACGTGGAAAAGGACGTTAACATTTTAAGCAGCCCAACCAAAAGGCAAATACCTTCTTTTTCACAGGTCCGCCTGAATTTGACAAAGAATCTGTCAATGAAGTCAGCGTTGCACCAAACAACACAAACTCAGCTGCCGATGTCAAGTTCAAGGTCCGAACTCACACAAAGACGATAACCAAATGCAAACTCACAAGCTTCGCTATGCGGGGCAAAAAGTCCAAGATGGCGTCCAACCCGGAAACGAAGGACTCTTCCCAGAATGCCAAGGACTGCAAAAGGTATAATTATGCCAATTTATGTCCACATGCTTACTGGTTTGTTGTGGTTTTGTATTTGTTGTCCATTTCATGTGTACTTCTTTTTTGCTGGTGTTGTAACTGTTGCTGTTTTTTGTTAATTGTCCTTGTTGTTGATTTGGGTTTTGTTTTTGTTTGTTTTGTTTTTGTTTGTTTGTTTGTTTTTTTGGGGGTGGGGTTGTTGTTGTTGTTGTTGTTTTTGACCTTGATATAAGTTTGGAATTGTTCGTCTTTTTATACGAACTTCTTATTCTGTTGTTAGTTTTGTTGCTGCTGTTGTCGTGAACTGTTGCAGGGTGGTTTGTTTGTTTGTTTGCTTGCTTCTTTTGTTGTTGTTGTTGTTTGTTTGTTTGTTTTCGTGTATACCGTATACTTGCACAGCTCCAGCACCCTGACCGGGACCCCGCCTGACCTGACGCTGACTGTCCGGCTGGACAATGTGAGGAAAGAGGAGGAGGGACAGTGGCGGCTGGAACTCACCAATGACGTAGGAACCGGCTATGTTGACTTCCCTCTGAAAGTTGAAGGTCTGTCATGGTGTTTGAAATTATTTCCGTCTTTAGCTTTGAACAAAGCTCTGTGAATCAGTTTAGGATTTTTTTTCTTTTTTCCCGAAGTATGACCTTCTCAACTTTAATTTAATGGAACGCTCTTTAATGGAAAGCTCTGTAAAGCGATTAAGCCCCCCACCCCCCCCCCCCCCCCCAAAAAAAAAAAGAAAAAAAAAAGAAAAAAAAAGGCTTAATTGGATATTTTGGTAAAGTTATTCAGACCACGTTTTTCTTGCATAAGATTCTGCACCCTTTGATATAAGACAGCTCAAGTATTGCGTATGAGTTCTGCTCTCTGTTCAACATACGGGTTAGCACCATGAAAGAAACATTCCGATCATTATTATTTTTTATTTGGTAGCATCTGTTGTTGTTGTTGTTGCTGCTGCTGCTGACCGATAGACCTATATGTACACAGGTGATGCCAATGGCGAACACATCCCGTCTAAGACAAAGGAACTTGAACGTGACGACACGATCGCGAGTTCTGATGATGACGTCAGTGAACCAACTCTCGTGACTGACACAGAGGAAAGCGACGACCAGACCACCTCTACCGCGGTAGCTGTTGTTCCTGTCGTTCTTGTCGTCATCATCGTCGTCGTCGTCGTTGTCGTTTTGATCTTCTGGAGAAGAGGTTCAAACACGATTTTACTTTACAAGATAAATGGTTAAACAAACGCCGAGATCATCTGATGTTATAATGATGATAAAAAAGAAGAACAGGAAGAATTTACGAAGTGGTAGCTGCTGTTGTTAATGTTGCTGTTGTTGTAGGTGTTGTTGTTGTTGTTGTTGTTGTTGTTGTTGTTGGTGGTGGTGGTGGTGGTGGTGTTTTGTTAGGTTTTTTTGTGCATTGTTTTTGCTTCGTTTTGTTTTGGTTTTTGTTTGTTTGTTGTTTTCTGTTTTGTATTGTTTTGTTGTTGTTTGGTTGGATGGTTTGTTTGTTTGCTTTTTGGTTTTGCTTTGTGTTGTTTTTATTTTTATTTGTTTCTTCGTTTCTTTGTTGTTGTTGTTTTCGGGGGAGGGGCAAATCCACACCGAGTGCCTTACAGTACAGATACAGAGAATATCGAGAATATTTGAAAGTCCTCCGATTCAGTTAGTTATATGTTTATGATTCATCCATGATAGATCAGACAGTTTTCTTCCAGGTAAAAGACTCCGGCATGGTCAAGGATCTGCCCAGTACAGACGACACCCACATCCAGTACCACGAGGAGAACTGCCTCCTGTACCCAGACTCTTCATGATGGATGCCGAGGGTGCTGCTGGCCGGGACTCCACTGTCAGTGGAGGGGCTCATCTGTACCAAGACATTGATGAGATCAAACTGGATGAAGGTATGCGGCTCTCTCTCTCTCTCTCTCTCTCTCTCTCTCTCTCTCTCTCTCTCTCTCTCTCTCGTGTAAGATAGACAGCTTCTGCCTACAAGTCTTCATAAGCGTTTCTTTCAGGTCAGCCAGTCAGCCAGCTTGAATGAGACAAAGATTACTTACATATTCCAATAATTCTGTACAATGAAGCGATCTGTTGTTAACTATCGTCTTAATGTGTTCAGTTTTTTTTTAATTTCTTATTCAAATCCAATCAAATTCATTCAAATTCAAAGAAATCTGTATTACCATTTGTCATATTGTCATTGCGTGTTGTGTTCTGCATCTAGTAACGTCTCACTTCACTTTCTCGTGCTGTATTGTTACAGGCGCTGGGCCCGATGGCTACCTGCAGCCTGTGATCCCACGCTCAAGGAAGGGAGACAACCGACCCGGAAGTTACGAACACCCAGCCATGCCTGACTATGAGTCCACGTCCACTGCCTACGAGCAACTGCGTCACGTGTATGATGGCTTCGGCCAATGGAGACGACGCATTTCAAAGATTCTCTCCCGAGACTGAATCATACTCGAGAATTTGAGAATGGTTCTATCCTGAGATGAATTTGAGATGAGACTGATTGTATTGCGAAGTGAAACTGATTCAAACTCTCGATTGGGTTTTAACTCGAGATTGAGTCTTACTCGATCTTAACTTACTTCTTTTTTCCTGCCCCAACTCTTGTCCAGCTCCAGTGAAACTATGGAGTCGTTAATGTGACAAGAAACTTGAAACTACGGGGTAGTTTATGTAATACACTTGAAACCACGGGGTCGTTTATGTAACAATAAACTTGAAACTACGGGGTCGTTTATGTAATACACTTGAAACTACGGGGCCGTTTATGTAATAATACACTTGAAACTACGGAGCCGTTTATGTAATACACTTGAAACTACGGGGCCGTTTATGTAACAATACACTTGAAACTACGGGGCCGTTTATGTAATGCACTTGAAAATACGGGCCGTTTTTGTCACAATACACTTGAAACTACGGGGTCGTTTATGTAATACACTTGAAACTACGGGGTCGTTTATGTAACAATAAACTTGAAACTACGGGGCCGTTTCTATAATACACTTGAAACTATGGGGCCGTTTATGTAACAATAAACCTGAAACTACGGAGCCGTTTATATAATACACTTGAAACTACGGCGTCGTTTATGTCACAATACACTTGAAACTACGGAGTCGTTTATGTAATACACCTGAAACTACGGGGTCGTTTATGTAATAATAAACTTGAAATTACGAACAGTTCATGTAATAATACACTTGAAACTACGGGGGTCGTTTATATAACAATAAACTTGAAACTACGGGAATAAAACGCTGTGTAGAAAAAAGATGGGTTTGGTTTTGTCACTGTCTGACTGTCTGTCTAATGTCTGTCTGTTGTGCTCTCTCTCTCTCTCTCTCTCTCTCTCTGTTCTTTTGTCAACTAAGTTCCGGGTACAAACACACAAACAGGTAAGTATCTGTACTAGATTAGGACACACACACACACGTTCTACTCCGGTCACACATTTTACACACATGAGTTTAATGTTCACACTTGGTTGTCTCCTCTTTGTAATTCCAATGAGTCGCTTGAAAATCGACACCTATTCACACACCCATGGGCATTCACGGCTGCCACTTGCAAAGCAAGCACCTATTTATACGGAATGCATAGAAGTCTGCAGAGTTTGTTTGTCGTTACCCTTGGCAAGTTCCTTCTTGCCGCGTGACTGCAAGTTGTAAACGTGTACTTTCGCCAAGCTCCACCAGCCACTTAACAAAACACACTCGCTGCAACGCTGAGGTTTGAAAAAACAGTTCAGGTATGTAATGAAGATTGTTTGTCACTCACTCTATTTGTTACAACACGTCTTCTCAGTTCTCAGTTACATGATTTTTGTACGATCCGTTTGTAAGCTGCACATACACTTGGTCATTTTTACACGAGCTCTTTCGTGTATATCGTCTCTCTTGTTGAAGATCATTGGAGAGTCTCCCT
This sequence comes from Batillaria attramentaria, assembly GCA_018292915.2. Taxonomy (NCBI): domain Eukaryota; kingdom Metazoa; phylum Mollusca; class Gastropoda; family Batillariidae; genus Batillaria; species Batillaria attramentaria. The sequence goes on along the minus strand of JACVVK020000128.1, from coordinate 1,414,878 downwards.
TGTCAAATATTTTTCAGATGATTTCAATGATGAGGATAAAAACTTCACTGTACTTCTTCATCATACTTGCGGCTTCTCATGTGTCCACGGGTAAGTACATAGGCGAAAGGTTCCCACAGAATGGGGAAAACGGTTGATTTGGGGCATTTGAAACTGATATATAAGCTTTCTTTGGGTATAAACATTGGTGTGTGGTGTAGGGTAGAGATTATGAAAAACTGGCTGGTGAAGTATGACGTTGGAAATTATGCAATATGGCGTGGTTGTCTTACATGCTCGTTTTTAAACATGTTTATAAGCTACTTTCAACCTTGACACATTCACACAAGTTGTATTGTTCAAGGGCCCGAAAAATGAAAAACAAACTCTCAAAGTCGCTAAATTTGACCTAACACCAGCTTTTTGAATTTTCTTGAAAATGACAGGAGAATTGTCACATTTTTTTCTTCAAGCTCATCAGAATAAGTCGCCGGCTGATTATTTCACCTTGGTCACGTATATAACTTCACTGGCACGTAGGTTTCTGATTGGATGGGAAGCACTAGCAAAAACAACAGTTAACCAGCGTTAAGGATACTGACAACTTATACAGCAAACAGGGATATTGTTGTTGTTGTTGCTGTTGTTGTTGTCGATGATGATGATGATGATGATGATGATTAAGGAAAGAGGACAACGTGTACCTTCCCCCCTGCGGTAGTTGGAGAAGAGGCCAGACTGACGTGTCACTTTGGCATTGACGTCACATCTACGTCACCAAGACTGAGCGTCAAAGTTCGTCGAAATGACCATAATGACATCGACTACAAAAGAGGTTGTCCTTTAACCCTCTGTGTGTGTGTGTGTGTGTGTGTGTGTGTGTGTGTGTGTGTGTGTGTGTGTGTGTGTGTGTGTACGTCACCAAGACTGAGCGTCAAAGTTCGTCGAAATGACCATAATGACATCGACTACAAAAGAGGTTGTCCTTTAACTCTCTGTGTGTGTGTGTGTGTGTGTGTGTGTGTGTGTGTGTGTGTGTGTGTGTGTGTGTGTGTGTGTGTGTGTGACAGACAGACAGACAGACAGAGAGAGTAGCTTCTATCGCCTTGTGTCAGTGAATTTCAGCAAAAACTTTGATTTCCATTTATACACCTCGCACATACACAAAACTCACATGAACTGTGAACATCACAAGATTGTTTTCCACTTTTGAATTGATACTTGTACTAGAAAAGACTAGTGGTAAGAGCTGTTTGGCTATTTTCATCAGAACTTGAGATTCCTTGTGGAGATGAGTATTCCTACAAAATGGAAAATGAGAGAGTCTTTCTGGTGGATACATGTGTTTGTTTTACAACGTAGGTTTAAAATGAAAAAATATCACATTGGCAGTGCACAAAGAGGTCACGACAAGAACCTCTTACCGTTGGCAATGAATAACTCCAAAACACGCAGTTGCAATGAACGAAAAAGGAAAATAATATTATTATTTCTCTCAGAAAAAGTCGAGAAAATGATCAAGAGAGGTTCTCTAACGCCTCCACCATGACGTATCGTATTTTCATCCCTAGATACTGTGCTTGACTGCGGCTGGACAGGAGATGATCTGAACTGTATTACGATTAAAGATGGCTTCCACTTTGACTATAACGTCAGCGATAAGCTAGTTCTCGAGGTACCGAGTGCAACTCTTGACTATTCCGGTAAATACGTGTGTCAGCTGGTTGGATCAGGTTTGGGTGTGCCCGAGGCTTGTGTCTTCACCGTGGAAAATACCACAGCGTTGCCTGATGTTGGTATGTACAAAGGTTTATAGTTCATTTTATTTCATTTTAGGTTTGGGCGAAGCAGACAGCGTTGCACTTGTAAAACCTATCCAAAATTCACAATTTTGAAATCTTCAGATTACTAGGCGCCATATCAAGCCACTATTACACAGTCTGCATCTGTCTTGGGCTTAGTGGGGAAGCCGCACGCCTAGAGTAATAGTGGTTTAAAGTGGCTCCTACTGGTGTGCAGTGGCTTGTTGTTTTTAACAATTCTTATTATTTAACAGGCGGAGGTGGTTTGGCCCTTAAGAATTAAAATCCATTTTTCTATTGTGGCTTAAAATAACTCTGGTTTGGGTCACCTTCACACAAGACAGATTCTGTCGCCATAAAATGCAATATCGTTGTTATGATACTATAGTATGATAGCACTAAAGCCACACTTGTGCAATTTGTAGAAATTATTTGCCGGATATCATGTAAATCAAACATTGCAATGAATTGCATATTGAGTTGGCTTCGCAATTTTCTCGTGCCATTGAAAAAGGAGCTGAGAGCAGAGAAGTAACACAATCGCATTCAATGATAGATATCGGTTCTTCGTGCGTCATTCACCCTGTGCTGAAAGGC
>JACVVK020000128.1:1317500-1407500 GCA_018292915.2 Batillaria attramentaria | reverse complement strand
TAAATGTTGTCATCACCAACGTCGGCAACGCCTACAACCACCTCACCGGCGTCTTCACGGCGCCCTATGACGGTTACTACTACTTCATCGTCAACGTGGACGTGTCGCCCGACTACGAAATCATTGACGTGAAACGTAACGACAGAATCATCTTCTACGCAGACAAGGACGACAGCGTGAGGACCCACGTGTCCGGAAGTGCCATCACCAGACTGGACGCTGGTGACGTCGTTGCCCTTCACCACAGGTCACGTGATGCAGGGTACGTCGAGTGCGGCCTTGACTCCACATTCACTGGTTTCTTGATGTGGTAATGTAAGTCAAGATGCCCGGCACTGTGGTATTGTTTGGTTACGGCTTTGTTCGTACGTTTACCACGCGTAGCCTGAATAAAACCAGTAGAGTGATAACAAGCAGAATAGGGTGTTTGTTATTTATGTTCGTATGCAGCCATTTAAAATTCAGTATGTTAACGTACTTGTAATGGTGGGTGAACTGGATGGCCGGGGTGGTATGTGGTGAAGTGTCTTTACATGGGTCCGGATTTCCACTCAAAGCTGAAAAATCACAAAATTCACGATTCTGTGTTGTTGTTGTTGTTGTTGTTGTTGTTGTTGTTGCTGCTGCTGATGTTTCTATTATTTTCATTGTTACGGGGAGCCGGGGTGGTGTGTGTGTGTGTGTGTGTGTGTGTGTGTGTGTGTGTGTGTGTGTGTGTGTGTGTGTGTGTGTGTGTGTTTGTGTGTGCGTGGGGAGAGAGAGGTTTATATATATTATCAGTGTATCCGAATATCAGTGTATTCAAATTTTTACCGGGAGCCGGCGTGGTCGAATGGTAGAGCGTTGGACTTCTGATGCTCGAGTTCGATCCCGGCTGGGGCCAAATATTTGTGCTGGCGTTTTCTTCGTTGCCCCGTCTTTGATATCACCCGATGTGGTGGAAAAGGACGTTAAACCCCCAAACACCCACCCATCCTCGTTGTTACTGATCGTGTTCTTAGTTACATAGTTTCTTTCTTTCTTTCCTTCCAAAGTTCTCATGGGATGCTAGAAGTGTACAGTACTTTAAACTGACGTTGCCAGGATAATGATGATCAAAGTGAAACATAAGACGCACTGAAAAGACCTCATAAGCCAAGGCAATACAAATGTGCTTATTATTCAATCATTTGTTTATTCATCAAGTAAAAACACTTTGACGTGAAAAATAGCCTTTTTATATTACATATTTTGTATATGTGTATGAATCACTCAGACTTTTGGAGAAACAGCTCAACAGTCATATCTGAAAAAAAGTGGATCGGTCCATTACTTAGAAAATAATTAGAAGCGAACAAATTCGATGAACAAGCTCTGTACAATAAGGAATGACCCATTTACAACACATGCTATGGTACGTAAAGCATCCAAATTGTTGGTGGTACGGGAGCATGGTATAATTGTATAAAGATCCATGGCTAACAACAGTTGATCTTCGTTCTCGAACCGATCCAAAATACAGTAACACACGAAAACAACGCTTTTCATAGCAGACTGCGCGGATTTACAAAATATTCACTTTATTTACAGAAAGCAACTAGCGGTTTGCATACAAAATGATACCCGAATTTCTTTACATGGTGTTTTTTTTTGTTTTTGTTTTTTTTTCGTATAGCCGGTCTTTAACCAGGCGCCCGTGGCAGCACTGCCTCCCCCCCCCCCCCGTACTCTCTCATCAGCATCCCCTCCCCCCTCCCCCCTCCCCCCTCTCTCTCTCTCCCTCTAGCACGGCCCACACGTATATCATAATTTTGCTTAAATGGATGCTATATTAATAAGGACAGAGAAATCAAACTGACATTTCAGTTGATCAAAAAACCTGTGAAAGTGGAATCGCGCCCCCCATCCACAGACCCATCATTGTTATAGTGCCGCACCGTAACTACGTCTCCTGCGCGCAGACTCAGGATGCTACTTCCGGAAACATGAGTGCTGATATGGTCGTCATTGTCAGCTTCAAACACCAGAGCGCCGTTGAGTCTGATTTCAGCTGCCCTGTAACTATCTGTTACATCAATGTTGAGGATGAAGAAGTAGTCACCGTCGTAGGGCGCCGTGAAGACGCTGGTGGCCGGGTTGTAGGCGTTGCCGACGTTGGTGATGACGGTTGGGAAGGGGATGGTGTGGCCAGTAGATGCGTCAGCGTAACTGGCTGCAGCTGAGAAAGCCACTTTTCGCTTGGCCGATTCTGAAAAACAGTGAATGAAATAACTGCTGAGCGTGAAAAATTGATTAACATTGATTTTGACGTTGCCTATGGCAAAATTACTGATGATCGTTCAAGCATGATCACAAATTGATGCTCCACGCCCAGCCTCTAGTGATCAACTCAGCATCGTCTGGCGACGGTGTTCAACTCTAACGTGACTCCGTTTGTATGTACTATCCTCTGGCGAGGTAGCTACGGCAAAATTTGAAATATCGAGTTGTTTCTTTCACGGAAAACCACTCAAACTAATTGTGTAAGCTATTTATACCACGCGCATCCAGACTCTTGCCTCTAGTCGGATACATGTTCACATTTCTGCCGCATTGTATTTTTTTGGTGGGGTGACTAGTGAGTTATGTACCCCCAAAGATTCTGCGCACTGACTTGTTAAAAAATGATGCGTGAAGCAGTGGAAAGTGCTTGATGTTAAGAACATCATTCGAAGCACTAGCTCAATTAGTAGTAGCTGACATTCAATAGTGCACTCGAAAATACTTCGCAGAGATTTTTCTGTGTGATCATTTTTTACGTGATCCAAGCAATATGAACAAAATGTCTGTGCACCGGCCGTGACGTATGAGTTTCAAATGTTTGAAATGACGCACTTTCTGATTGATGACGTACCTGGAGTGTGTTAACCAGTGAGTGGGTTATGAAAAGTCATAACTCACACGTTCACTCTCTGTTTCACTCACTGAAAATTTGCACTGGCGGGTGGTGTGAAAGTCCGTAAGTCACCACGCTTGGTTTAACATTGAAACCATAACAACACTGTACTCAAAGGTGCACATGCACTTACTCTAGCAATGTTCCAACAGTGTGTTCTGGCTAAAATTAATGATTTACTTCACTATATGACCGACTAAAGAATAAGTTACGTCACGACATGACGCGGTTCGATTTCGCACGGGAATGTGGACAAAGGAGCTTTGCCAGTCGCTTGGCGTGAAATTGTCGATCTTTTCCCAGCGTTTTATCCACGATCGGTCGTGTTTGTAACACTCGTAGGCCTAGTTCCGTTCTACGCTCAGGTGGAGGCTTTGAAAGCGACCTGCTGACTACTCAAAACCTATGGACAAAGCGAAAAAAGCGAAATTTTCGCAGGCCTGTGCGTGATAAGCACTGGAGCGATTTATGACGCTAAATGCAAATGGTTGACGTCACAATATTCTAGAGTCTTGTGCCTGTGAAGATAGCAGCCAGCAGGTGGTCACAATCAATACTTTGGTAAATTCTGCCCAAACCATTCAGACGGCGTTCAATGGCCAAAAATGCCATGTTTGTTTACTTTTTGGTGGTTATTGCGTGAAGCCCGATAAAGGCTGAATCCACGACCGACGCGCATAAGTATTCGTTTTTTTGTTTTTGTTTTTCTTTTTCTAACACACGATCATTCGACTGCAAGAACAAAGTAAGTATTACACCACGTGCTGCTGGTTTCATAGCCGGATCACTTCTTGATAATCGATTCCTACCTTCAAGATAATTGATCTTTGCCTGTGATGAGTGTCTGCACGCGCGCACGCGCACGCACACACACACACACACACACACACACACACACACACACACACACACACACACACACACACACACACACACACACACACACACATTATATCACTCCGTGAAAGTGTAAACTCACCTTCGAGATCTCTGATCTTTCCTTCCAGATCTCTGTTCTTTCCTTCCAGATCTGTGATCCTGTTCCCTTGACTTACGACAAGCATGTTCAGACTATTCATCGCCTCAGACATATGTTCTACCACCGCCTGCAAGGGTTCAGGGTCATCGGAGCGTGGCACTCTCTCAGTCACGCTAGATTTACTGAGAGCCAGTATTGCGAGAACGAAAATTTGTTTGTTCATGTTGCTGAAGTCGGTCCTGTAGTGCTGTGTGGACACTGTGTACAGTGGAACAACTAAGCTCTGGTGTGGTGTGGTGTGTATAACCGTATAGAGTGTAAAACCGGGTAGTGTTAGTTGCCAGTAGTGATAAGACTTGCTGATAGTCGCCAACTGGAAAAAGTAAGTCAGTCGCCTTTGACGTGACCAACGGGAAGCCGTTTAAATGTTATCTACAGAAAACCACTGATATGTTAGTCGCCAAAAGTACGCGCGGGTGTGTGCGTGCGTGCGTGCGCGCGCGCGCGCGCGCGCGCGCGCGCGCGTGTGTGTGTGTGTGTGTGTGTGTGTGTGTGTGTGTGTGTGTGTGTGTGTGTGTGTGTGTAGCTTACTGCGGGTGAAAAAGCAACTTTGCGTTGGGCGGCTGAAGTGAATGAAAATTTAATACATACGCTAGCAAAACATGGTTATATTGATTCTTTCAAACGGTTTGCAGAAAGCATTGAATATCGACCCATGTATTATTGATTTCACAATTATCTAACTTTAGGCGTCACAATGATAGTGATGCTGTTCTTAAAGGCGAGTTTTAATCACACTTTTTTCCGCTTCGGCTGTTTCTAGTCTAAGGTTATGACAGCATTCACGCTCTGAGACAGCCATGTTTATGAACACGACAGTAAGCATTTGCACGCCTTTGTATCATATAGCTCAGACGTGTTATGTGAAAGGCGCTTTCTGGTTGAAACCAGATCCATGTCTTTAACACAAACCAACAAAAATGCAAGGAGCGTTTCCTGTGCTGGTCACATTAGATTTAAAAAAAATGTAAGCTGTAGTCCCCGGGCCTGTTAAACGCCGGGATATTTATGAAAGGAGGCGCAGAAAGCAACCTTGTCGCGCAGTCCCAAGCCACGTAGACCTCCATAGCACCATTACACCATCATGCTTCATGTTTCATGCTTCATGCTACACCATCATGTTTCATCATCAGGCATAAGAAAAATTGTCTCAGCTTTTGAGCCCTCCGTGGATTTCAGGCATGACCTGGGAGGAATACCATTGGAGCTGGTGAAGAGCGGGGGGGGGGGGGGGGGGAGAAAAGAGTATAGAAACAAACGAACAGACAAACAGAAACCCAAACCGTTGGTTGTTATTTGTTTTCTTGATTTCCGAAAAAGAAAGAGGCAATGAATCAATTCGGAAATGACCAAGAAACTATTAGTCACCTTCAAACGTCACCCGGCAGGCATTGGACTGGAACCCCCAAGGAAAACGAAAAGTTGGCAGACCCAGGCAGACGTGGAGGAGAAGCACGGACGCTAAAGCGAAGGCAGCTGGAATGACATGGGCCGAGCTGAAGAGGCTCTCCCAAAACCGTGTTCGTTGGAGGAGTGCTGTTGTGGCCCTTTGTTCCCGAGCGGAGCCAGAGGCATAAGTCAAGTAAGTCAAGAAACTGTTAGAGTGTGTGTGTTTTAGTCCGAACAAACAGCGAACATGGTGTTTCTCTTGTGACATGCGGCTACAACACGACTTTGCCCTAATTCTTCAAGAGCGTCTTTTGGGTTGTATTCAGTGTTTGTTTCGAACAACAACAACACCCCCCCCCCCCCCTAAAACAAGTCTCTCTTGTGTCATGCGCCTAAGACTGATGCGTGTTCTTATTTTAGGCGACGCTTCGTTTATAAGAGAAATGGTTAAAGTTTAAAAGAGAGCAACACCGGAAACGCTGCCCGCAATACTGACGTGTCCCCGTGTCCCATGAGAATAAATATGTCACTGGGTCGTGTTTGCACTTTGACCAAATAACAGCCGTGTTATCTAGGGGGCAGAGAAGCGATTTGTTTGTCCTAACCTCATTTTACTAGTGTGTGCGTGCGTGCGTGCGTGCGTGTGTGCGTGCGTGTGTTTATAAATCTTCATATTGTCAACTTACTTCACCATAACTGATATTATATTGTGCACGCAGGCCATAATTATGCCTATTTTTATGAGCATTGTCTGCTTCCAAAGTTTCAGCTGACATCACTAAGGGACAAGCGAGACGACGACGACGATGACGACGACGGTGATGATGATGATGATGATGATGATGATGGTGGTGGTGGTGGTGGTGGTGGTGGTGGTGGTGATGATGATGATGATTCAAGTGATACAAATTGATACAAATACATAACATGTGTGTATTTTTTAATTAAGTTCAATAAATCAGCAAGGTCAAGAAAAACAAACGGCCATTCACCATTGCCTGTGCCCTAAAAACGAAACATCAAATATCTTATCTGGAAATGTGGGTCGGCCCTTCAGTTCTAAAACTGAGAACAAACTGATTAAAATTACGGCGAATGTATACAGAATGGAAAAGAATGGAACCTGAAGCATGTACTACATGACACACGATACCACATGACACACGATACCACATGACACACGATACCACATGACACACGATACCACATGACACACGATACCACATGACACAGGAACCCATAAAGCTGCATGCAATGTGTAAGAACAATTAATTTTGTACATGGCAAGGGGGCTGTACCAGGGGTTCCGAACCTCGATCTCCACCCTCCTTCCCCACCCCACTCCCCCTTTCACCCCGCCCTCGCCCCCCCCCCTCCCCCTCCAAAACAAAAAGCCCAACCCGCCCACTCCCAAACAAATATAATAAAACAAATAGCAGCAACATCATCAACAACAGCAGCAAGCTGTGGGTTGACCATATTTTGTATTTCTCCTGTTAAACAAAGTGTAGTCATGCATTGAAATTGCTAAAACTTTCGAAACAGTGTGTTTTTGTTTTTCAAAAACATTCACACACACACACTGGCACACACACACACACACACACACACACACACACACACACACACACACACACACACACACACACACAGAGAGAGACAGACAGACAGAGAGAGAGACAGAGAGAGAGACAAAGAGAAAAAAAAAACAGTATGAAGACTCTCTCTCGGTTAGCCCTGACAGGTTTGTAATTTGGGCTAGCGCGCCTATAACCTATTTCTTGGAAAATAAACTCTCTCTCTCTCTCTCTCTCTCTCTTAAGGGTATCCAAGGCAAAAGGAGTGGTAGGGCGGTTAATCACACATCACAAATTTGTGTTTCAGACGCAAGGGTAAAGGTCATGAACAAGTTCCACTTCAGGACAACAGCCCTACAGTGAGTTCGCGAAAGGCTGTCGTAACTCTGCCAGAGGGTTCAGCGGATGATCCCAGCAGCATAGAGGAAGACATCCCGGACAGGGCCGAAGACAATGGTACAAGTATTGAACCTCCGAGCCCGAAACCCAGTGTTGGACAGGAGATGGGTATTAAACAGCCGCAAGCAAGCCCGCAGTCAGAACGTGATCTTATCGAGGACTCAAAAGAAAACCGCAAACACCCCAAACCTAAAAAAATAAAAATAAAAAAGTTTACAGAGACAAACTTAAATAATGAAAATAGCACACAGATTTAGATAACTCAATGCATAGAAAAATCGCGCATGGCATGTGCTCGGATTCCAGTACAAGTCATGTTTGGCTAAAATTTTTCATGTAGACTCATTGATATTGCGCTTAGTGCCCCCCCCCCCCCCCCACACACACACACACACCACCACCACCACCGCCGCCGTATCACCACGTCCACCAATACATGTGAATTAAATGTGTAATCTGTGAACACAGTCTTAAACACAGTCGCTTCAATTAACCAGAAAACCTGTCAAAGTGGATTCCAAACCATAATCCACATACCCGATTCTGCTATCATGTCGTACGGAAACTACATCTCCTGCGCGCAGACTCATAATGCTACTTCCGGAGAGATGAGTGACGACAGTGTCGTCTTTGTCGGCATAAAATACCACGGCGTCGTTGCGCGTAACTGAGACTGTTACATAGTCAGGTGAGACATCGATGTTGACGATGAAGAAGTAGTCACCGTCGTAGGGCGCCGTGAAGACGCTGGTGGTGGGGTTGTAGGCGTTGCCGGCGTTGGTGATGACGGTTTGGAAGGGAATGATGCCTCCCTTAGATGCTTGAACGTGTGCGCCTGCTACTGCAGCTGAGAAAGCCACTCTTCGTTTGGCCGCCGCTGAAAAACAATAAACAAAAGTTCAATACCTCCACATGCATGCAAAATATGATTATAGATTTCGTCACCTGGTTTGCAGAAAGCATAGAATGTCACGCCATATAAATTATTATTGATTTCATGATTATCTAACTTTCAGCGTCATAATGATGCGGTTCTGAAAGTACATCTAATGTTTATTACACTTTTGATGCTACAATCACATAATTATTTCAACATTCGTTTTAACGAACGAGGAAAATAGCGTACCATGTTATACTCAACTCTGAGTGTCATAAATTGTCAGTACTATGTACGAAGAGAATATCACAGCACCTACTGTTGATGTCACTACTCGCCTGTGGGAACACAGACAATGAAACCTACCTTCAAGATCTTCGGTTTTTCTTTCAAGATCCTTGATCTTTTGTCCTTGACTAATGACTAGTGTCTGCAAACTTGTTATCGCCTCAGACAAATGTTCCACCACAGCCTCCAGCGGTTGAGGGTCATCGGAGCGTGGCACCCTCTCCGTCACGCTCGGGCTGCCCAGAACGAGGAAGGCGAGTATAAAGAATTGTTTCCTCATGTTGCTAAAGGTGTTCGATGCCTCACAGTGATGTTGAGACGTTCCACAATGACAGGTGTCAGCTACGATCAGGTGTTTTTAACCGTGTACAGTGTGAAGCTGGGTTGTGTCGGCAGTGATAAAAACTTGCTGATAAAACATGACTCACTGTGTTTAACACTTTCCTAGCGCGGTCGGTACCAGGTACCGACCAGTGGGGCCCGCATCACTGTCCTAGGTCGGTACCTGGTACCGACCACACCGTGGAACAAACTACAACTTTTAACCCCAATAACTGATGCAATTTTCACTGAAATTGTTCCAAAGTCAGTACACGTATCAAACATGTCTCTAAATTTAAAGAAAATGCATTGAACTTACAGAGTTATTACCTTTAGAAAGCAGTAACCGATGCTCATGCCTGGCATGCCAGGAAAACGCCCAGGAAGAGGCTGAATGCGGGATCTACATTCCTGTAGGGCTCAAAGTGTAAATCACGATTGCGTTGTTTGCCGCCGCTGTTTCGTGTGAAAAGTTGTGACGGCAATCACGCTCTGTCAAAGCTTATCCGCGAAATAGTCTTTCTTGTTTTCGCGGGGAAAAGCTCTTTACAACTAACTAACTAACTAAAGGCCGTTCTTAACCGGGCGGACTTTTGGTTCGCGAACTAGGTTCGAAGAGTACGGCGAACTAGGTTTGCGCACGTTGTTTCTTAACCGACAAATACTTGTGCGCAAACCCTGGTTCGAAAGGTTCGCCGAACTAGGTTCGAGGTCTGCATAGCGTGTCGTGGGAACCCTCGCGATCCTTTGGCCGATCCTGCGCTCTGATTGGCTGCTCGGGGAGAGCTGTTGTGCGCATGTACAAAGTTGAGGAAAATGGCGGACCGCATGGCGGCTATCGACTCCCTTCACATTTCCCTCTCTTGTGCTCTTTTCCTCTTTTCTCCTCTTCCTCGGCTTCCAAGAGTTCACTCAAAACGATAACTACCGCAAATGCCTGGTCGTCTCGATCTACGAAGGCGGCCATTTCGGTTGTTTACGATTGTCTCAACTTCCGAGTCCGCCTTGTTCGGGCGATGACGTATGCATATCATTAACGGTCGGTTAAGACAGAGAATTGGTTCGTCCGAACCTCTGGAACTACGTACGTGTGCGCCTGGCCCTGTACGTATACAATACTCAGTTCGCCGAACAAGTTCGCCGGACTGGTGGTTCGCCCGGTTAAGAACGGCCTTAACTAACTAACTAACTAACTAACTAACTAACTAACTAACTAACTCTGCCAAAGCCATGTATCTAAAATATCAGCATGCCGACGTCTTTGCACTGTAGCTGACATGTGTGAAAGGCAATATCTGATTGAAAGGCCCAAACAAAAATCCAAACCACTTGGTACTATTGTTTTCCTTTATTCCTAAAAAAGAATGAGGCAAGTGATCATCCAGGTAAGGACCATGACCCTAGGAGAGAGCATGTTTTTATTCCGAACAAACAGCGAACGTGGTCTTTGTCTGTGTTTCTCTTGTAACATGCGGTTACTACACGACTTTGTCCTGATTTTTCCTAGAGCGTGTTTTAATCTGTTTTCAGTGCCCCCCCCCCCCCCCCCCCCCCCGATGCGTGTTCTCATCTTAGGCGACGCTTCCTTTATAAGAGAAATGGTTACAGTTTAAAAGATAACAGCAACGGAAACGCTGCCCGCAATACTGACGCGTCCCCGTGTCCCATAAGAATACTTAGGTCTGTGTCAAAGGATCCTGTCTGCACTCTGACCAGAAATAACAGCCGTGTTATCTAGTGGGCAGAGGAGCGATTTGTATGGATTGGCCTCATTTTACGCGTGTGTGTGTGTGTGTGTGTGTGTGTGTGTGTGTGTGTGTGTTCATATTGTAAAGCTTACTTCGCCATAACTGATAATATTTTCTGCACACATTCCATATGCCTATTTTTGTAAGCATTGTTTGCTTCAAAAAAAAACTGTGCAAAGTTCTTTCAGCTGACATCACCGAGGGATAAACGAGACGACGAAGACGATGATGACGACGACGACGACGACGACGATGATGATGATGATGATGAAAATACCTTGCGCTAAACAACACCTCATATATCACAAGCTAAGTTCCATGTCACAGGCGAGTGTTTTGAGTCCGAACAAACAGCGAACTCGACCAAACACGGCGTTTTTTCGTGTTTCTCGTGTGACATATTGACACAACATTCCTTTTCCGGATCATGTTCGAGCCGTGTTGAATGAACTAAAACGTCTCCCGTGTGTCACGAGCCTAAGGAGCACACAACTGATACACAAACAAAAGATTGTTTGTTTATTATGAACAGGACACCAGTAACGCCAAGAAGAAAAGAAATGGCCATTTATCATTTCCTGTGTGTATTCAGATTATGCGATACGCTACAGTTCTTCAGGTCTCCAATCTCAACAAAAAGCCACAAAAAAGTGTTTTAAAAATCCGGCTGTGCAAAATTCACAGTCAACTCTGTCACTGTTACGGAGTTTTCAGCGTACCTCAAACCCCTATAGAAGCCCCATGCAGCCTGATTTCATAGCTCAGTTTTGACATTGAGTGAGAAAGATCGCAGTGCCAAGTCTTCTCGTGCAGCACAATAGCCGCTAGACACTGCAGTGATGTGTATCGTTCACTGACCAAAAGCACAATGAAGTCACCGCAAATGTTAACTCACGCTTTGGTTTCATAAGGGTTTCCGAAAGGCTGAAAACTGTGACAGAGTTGCCTGCATTACGCACAGTCGAAGGAGGCGCAGTTGTAAAAAAAAAAACAACAACAACAACAAACCCCAATGTTTGAGGCTTTCTTGCTGAGATTGCAAACCTCACAAGAAATCTTATTTGAAAATGTTGGCTGGCCCCTTACTTCTAAAACTGAAAACAAGCCCGATGAGCAGTAAAGTGGGTGACGTACAAACACTACGGCGCATACAGATTTAAAACTGTTAGTAGCACAAGAGCATGTAGAGTTCTAGACGGAGCCACTTCCAAGAAAATCGGGATGGGTTGGGTGGTGGTGAAGGGGGGAGGGGGGAAGGAGGAGGAGGCAGAAGTCAGTTTTAATGTTTTTGAGATGTTCTTTCCATTTTCAGATCTTTGTAAGTATTAATTTCCACATTTGTTGTCGTGAAAGTTGCAAGGCTAAATTTGACTTACAATCATAATAATGAATACAATCGTTTCCTACAACCATGCTACACTGACGTATTTCCCAGCCATTTCCACAAACTTTCAACAGACATATTACATCTCAGGCCTACAGCTACAGAAATAATTTTTACACCAAAAGAAAGTTTACTATCTGCCCCTTTCAATCGATACGAATCACTGCATAAACCCTAAATCACCAGTTCATCCCTTTCGTGGGATTCCATTTGTCAAGTTACGCGGAATGACACAGATCTGCGCGCGAAATGAAGGTAGCGCAATCACCTCAATTGACTAAAAACCCCGTGAAAGTGGATTCCGTCCCATCATCCACAGCCCCTACACTCTGATCGTGGTTTACGGAAATTACGTCTCCAGCGCGCAGACTCAGAATGCTACTTCCGGAAGCATGTGTGACGTAACTGTCATCTGTGTCGGCATAAAACATTATAGCGTTGTTGCGCCTGACGGAGGCATCGCCGTAAGTAGCTGAAACATCGATGTTGACGATGAAGAAGTAGTCACCGTCGTAGGGCGCCGTGAAGACGCTGGTGGCCGGGTTGTAGGCGTTGCCGACGTTGGTGATGACGGTTTGGAAGGGGATTATGCGGCCAGCAGATGCGTCGTCGATTGTTTTTACAGCAGCTGAGAAAGCCACTTTTCGCTTGGCCGCCGCTGTAAAACAACGATGAAATAACGTCTTTTTTAAGCGTGTACACTCGGCCATTTCAGGCGTAATGGCACAAATTGAGCGTGGGGTCACGGAAGTGCAGTGTTTATTTGTGTGACCCTGTGTGGAGAATGTGCTAGTTGCCAAAAAAGCAAGATTTTCGTGATTTATTAAAATTTTATTTTAATGGGCAAGATGCAGGCCAGGGGTGGCAAGTGGAGGCAAGCTGTCAGTGATGCTGGGACCATTTGCGTATAATAGAGGCAAAGATAACGCGAATGGATTTCGGTGAAGTGTCTTTCTAGCCTAAACAGAAAGGCGACTAGCATATCCAGTAGGGCCTAAGTGGAAACGAGATATTCATTTCTTTTTTTTTACTCCTGTCGGAAGGGGAGCCGGGGTGGTCGAATGGTAGAGCGTTAGACTACTAATGCTCGGGTCGTGAGTTCGATCCCGGCTGGGGCCAAATATTTGTGCTGGCTTTTTAATCGTTGCCCCGTCTTTGATATCACCCTATGTGGTGGAAAAGGACGTCAAACCCCCAAACACCCACCCCACCCCTCCTGTCGGAAAGCTACACAATGACACAGCTTGCACCAGGGCACATCGAGAGGCGCTTGTCAGTAAGACCAACCGATCAGCAGGAGAATCTGAATTTTCGACTGCTCGCGCAAAATGAAAAAGCAATACTTTCCCCCCCCCCCCCCCCATGTATATAGTATATAGTTTTAAGCTTTCAATCCCCCCCCCCCCACCACCACCACCAGATTTTGAGTTACTCCGCAGAGTTAATTACACTCTATGAGCCAAACTCTATACCGAAAGAATAAGATGACGAAAAAGAATTGTATCCCATTAACAGCTCTAAAACGAACATCCTAAAAACTATTTCAAACGTAAAGGCACACTCAAAGTGTTCAAAACAGTAATTGCCTTGGAGCCTTGGAGGGCGGAGGGAAGCAGCAATGAGAAATAATTTTTGCAAACACACACACACACACACACACACACACACACACACACACACACATATCACTCCGTGTGAATGTAGGCTCACCTTCGAGATCTCTGATCTTTCCTTCCAGACCTGCGATCCTGTTCCCTTGGCTTACAACCAGCATGTTCAGACTATTCATCGCCTCAGACATATGTTCCACCACCGCCGCAAGGGGTTCAGGGTCATCGGAGCGAAGCGCTCTCCCGGTCACGCTCGGGGTGCTGAGGACCAGTATGGCGAGAACGACGAATTGTTTCCTCATGTTGCAGATGGTGTAGGTGGGCTATAGTTGTGCTTTAAAAAAACAACTGCGGTCTAAGAAATAACCTTTAGTCTTGTGTGAATTTATATGTAGGTGTCACTGTGTAAAGTCTGACCGAGTCCTACTGAGGCCAGGAGGCCGACTGATAAGATTGCCCCGAAGACTTTAAAAAAACAGGGCATTGGAACGAGCTAATTCCGTCTTTGCTAAGTCAACATATGTTGAGGAACAGATTCGCTCGTGAGTGCGTCTGTACGCTCGAAATAATCTTGTTTCGTAGTACAGTAGTACAGCTCTTAATGCGATACAATGTTGTTTACTCTTCGCGCGAACTGTTGAACATACAAATTCTACGATCCAGTTGCTACGTACGCTACTGGAGCGCTCAGTGTGGTCGCGACGTCATTGAGTACGCCTCTGCTGGCTCAGTGTCAGCATTAAAGACGCTGTCATTGTCCAGGTGTCTAAGTTGTGTGATGGTTGATACCACAAAAACAGCTAGAACTGTCTCTGACCATAAAAAAATGATAGCATTAGCCTCTTTAGTAAGGACACTGAAAAAAAAAACACACACACACACAAAAAACAGTCGTGACACGCACGGAATAGATAAAAACTTCGTCATAATTTCGAAAATGTAAAAATGTGAAAATCTGTTTAAAAAATAAAAACTGAATATCCATTCAGACCGATTTATTTCGGGGTGATTTTTCCGATGAATGTAAATGCACGCCTGTTTAGCAGTATGCATGTGACCTATGATCGTAAAGAGTAGGTCGCCTGACTCTGACAAACCGGGAGCTATGAACAGAAAAGCGAGTTGATTAACTCTAAACATTCGAGATACTGAGAATATTAATTTCTGTAAATTTACAAAGGTTTTGGTGCGCGCGCGCGCGCGCGCGCGCGCGCGCGTGTGTGTGTGTGTGTGTGTGTGTGTGTGTGTGTGTGTGTGTGTGTGTGTGTGTGTGTGCTGAAACACTTCAAGACGACACAGCGTGTCTCAAACGCTGAAGAAAACAAAGTCAAGCATTGGCATATAATTATTTACTCCGTCTAACCAATCTAACATCCACCATCGCCAACAACAACAACAACAACAACAACAACCCACCACCAACAACAAAGAACAGATCAGTTGGAAAACCTCAACACTTTATTCCAGAAAACACTGGACAACCAAAGAGAACAGTTGATCTTGTTTAGCGTTCCCGAACTGATGTTTTATCTTTCTATGTACAACGAAGATAAAGGGGGCACCTTCCGATATTTCCAGGTCACACGCTGTTGTGAGCCGTTTGGCTGGCGGGTAACATCGGTTCATATCGACACCTGCACAGGTACAGTCTCTCACAAACTGGCACTGAGCCAACACAAAGGCAAAAGGCCAATCGAAAGCAAAGCAAAGCAAGAGGAAAGTAAGTGTTGATGTCTTTTATCAGAAGAACGGGCTGTTTCATTTTCAGTTCGCGCGTCGGCTCAATTGTTTTGCACCCAGAGTTCTACTTGTCATCAATATATAGACGCACCAGATTATTCTGGGGCAGCCTTTTAGTGCTAGTTGGACGCTGCAGCCTTCGTGGGTATCGCCGCATGCTCACCTGATGAGGGTCCCATTGACTCGAAACCATGGTCGTGAGCGGCTAAAATCACCAATTCATATGGCCTTGGTCGTACCGACCATTTTCCTCCCGGTGGGAGGGGAATGGGGGCACTATGAATGGTGAGATACCCTTAGATCTGTTAGACGTTTCAGCGGTAGGATGGTAGGTTCCCCCCCCCCCCCACCTCCCATTGTGGCTTGTAGCCAATATAGGGCAAGGCGGACTTGTCCAATGGCATACAAAGCACACACCTCCTAGATCTAGGGAGCGCTCTCAGCTTTACTTACTTCCCCTACTTTCAAATTGACCTGATTGAGCGCATGTTTTCGGCTTTAGTAACGCCTTTGTTCCTATTCTATATTAAATGTAATTACATGACATTACACCTAGGCAGTTGCTCCTTCTAAATTATTTAGTCTTTTTCCGCTGAAACCTCTTGCAGAGCTTAAGGGTAGCAACGTCTGCTAGTACTGGAGACGCACCAGATTATTCTGGGGCAGCCTTTTAGTGCTAGTTGGACGCTGCAGCCTTCGTGGGTATCGCCGCATGCTCACCTGATGAGGGTCCCATTGACTCGAAACCATGGTCGTGAGCGGCTAAAATCACCAATTCATATGGCCTTGGTCGTACCGACCATTTTCCTCCCGGTGGGAGGGGAATGGGGGCACTATGAATGGTGAGATACCCTTAGATCTGTTAGACGTTTCAGCGGTAGGATGGTAGGTTCCCCCCCCCCCCACCTCCCATTGTGGCTTGTAGCCAATATAGGGCAAGGCGGACTTGTCCAATGGCATACAAAGCACACACCTCCTAGATCTAGGGAGCGCTCTCAGCTTTACTTACTTCCCCTACTTTCAAATTGACCTGATTGAGCGCATGTTTTCGGCTTTAGTAACGCCTTTGTTCCTATTCTATATTAAATGTAATTACATGACATTACACCTAGGCAGTTGCTCCTTCTAAATTATTTAGTCTTTTTCCGCTGAAACCTCTTGCAGAGCTTTAGGGTAGCAACGTCTGCTAGTACTGGAGACGCACCAGATTATTCTGGGGCAGCCTTTTAGTGCTAGTTGGACGCTGCAGCCTTCGTGGGTATCGCCGCATGCTCACCTGATGAGGGTCCCATTGACCCGAAACCATGGTCGTGAGCGGCTAAAATCACCAATTCATATGGCCTTGGTCGTACCGACCATTTTCCTCCCGGTGGGAGGGGAATGGGGGCACTATGAATGGTGAGATACCCTTAGATCTGTTAGACGTTTCAGCGGTAGGATGGTAGGTTCCCCCCCCCCCACCTCCCATTGTGGCTTGTAGCCAATATAGGGCAAGGCGGACTTGTCCAATGGCATACAAAGCACACACCTCCTAGATCTAGGGAGCGCTCTCAGCTTTACTTACTTCCCCTACTTTCAAATTGACCTGATTGAGCGCATGTTTTCGGCTTTAGTAACGCCTTTGTTCCTATTCTATATTAAATGTAATTACATGACATTACACCTAGGCAGTTGCTCCTTCTAAATTATTTAGTCTTTTTCCGCTGAAACCTCTTGCAGAGCTTAAGGGTAGCAACGTCTGCTAGTACTGGAGACGCACCAGATTATTCTGGGGCAGCCTTTTAGTGCTATTTGGACGCTGCAGCCTTCGTGGGTATCGCCGCATGCTCACCTGATGAGGGTCCCATTGACTCGAAACCATGGCCGTGAGCGGCTAAAATCACCAATTCATATGGCCTTGGTCGTACCGACCATTTTCCTCCCGGTGGGAGGGGAATGGGGGCACTATGAATGGTGAGATACCCTTAGATCTGTTAGACGTTTCAGCGGTAGGATGGTAGGTTCCCCCCCCCCCTCCCCCACCTCCCATTGTGGCTTGTAGCCAATATAGGGCAAGGCGGACTTGTCCAATGGCATACAAAGCACACACCTCCTAGATCTAGGGAGCGCTCTCAGCTTTACTTACTTCCCCTATATATATATATATATATATATATATATATATATATATATATATATATATATATATATATATATACCACTCTACCACTATTACAAGTCATGATATAAAATCCATAATTCACCACATGTGGTATAAACATTGTACCCATGACAACCACGCGTGAATTTTATGACTGTACCTAAAGGCCATGTCACACGAGAGGGCAAAAACACTTGAAAACATTGTTTTCAGATGTTTCGCTGCGAAACAGTGTGTTTTGTCGTGTGACATACTTCACAACAGTGTTTTCAAAACACTGTTTCGATCGTGTTTTCAGGTTTAGAGCCTGCCCTAAAATCCGAAAACATGTTTTGTGTTTCAACCAATGAAAGCCGCCGTGCGGAGTGTCAAGTGACACCTTCCCGTATCCGCTCAGTCAACATGTATGTTTAAGGAAAAGAGACATCGACTTTACCCAGAAACCCCATCCAGAGGTATTTCATACGCATTGAAGTTCTACATACAAGAAAAGGGTGTCTAGTAAGGTAGGAATGTCTTGACCGTAGCAGGGAAACTTGTTTTCAGTGTGACATCGCCTTAAAGAGTGAACAGGTATTACCCCTAGCAGTGTTCCAGCAGTGTGTTCTGGTGAAAGGATTTGCGTCACAATATGACGCGAAAAGGGACTAAAGAATAATTTAGGTCACGACTTCGTACGAAAATGGGGACGAAGGAGCTTTGCCAGTCGCTTGACGTGGAATTGTTGATCTTTTGCTGCGTGTTATCAACAAGCGGTCGTGTTTGTGACAAGCGTAAGCCTAGTTCCAGTTCTCTACTAAGACGGAGGCTTCGAAACGGAAAAGCTGACTTCTCAAAGCCTATGGACAAAGCGAGGTAAAGCACCTCAGTCAGTGATGTCGCGTGAAGCATTTGGATTGCCGATGTCAGCTTTCAAATCAAAGACTTGAAATGCAAGTAGGGACGTGGTATAAATAATTTTCCCAATTCGGTGCCCCCGATTACGTAAAATACACCACACTCGTTTGTTGATTTCGACCGTAAAACTGCTCGTTAAAACTCGCAGTTTTACGGTCGAAATCAACAAACTCGTGTGGTGTATTTTCCGTAATCGGGGGCACCTCATTGTGAAAACTCTATATATATATAAATTATATACACGTGCATACGTACATTGGAACTATACCAGCTGAGCCGTACCTTCACATGCAAATGCTCCAAAGCAAAAACTGTTTTCCTTAAGGCCCAGTAGTACTAAAAGCTAAGCGTTTAAAAAATCTCATTATTCTTTGCAATGAAGTTAGTCCGTTTTAAGAGAGACTTCTTCAGGAACTGGGTCAAGGCTTTTCTGGGGCTCCAAGTAGGAATCCATGTAGGTCCGGCGCCGGTAGGACACGCGGCAAATTCTGCGCAGAACACTGGCTTCTATTCTGACGAAGCCTTTGTCTTGTTGCTGCACTACGGGAAAAAACAAACAAAACAGTTTTGTTTAATAAACATGTGTTAAGTGTTGTTGTTGTTGTTGTTGTTGGTGGTGGTGGTGGTGGTGGTAGTAGTAGTAGTAGTAGCAGTAGAACATGTATAATAATAATAATAATAGTGTATGGTATAGGCGCTTTACCCAGTGTCTTGAATTGGCTCAAAGCGCCGCGAGCTGAAACATACACGCACGCTCACGTGAATCACGCGCATTCTCTCACACGCTGGACATGAACACATTACAATCACGTGGTGCGAAAGGTCAGCTCAGCAATTTAAGTTTCGGAATTTAGAATTGCATTTATTTTCAAATGTTATGGGGTAACATGTCCAAAGCAGACTCATTACTGTTTTCGAGCACAAAGGCGCAGCCAAAGCGAAAATCTTCAAGAACTTAAGCCGTCTTCTGGAATGTGTGGTACATGTACTGATTGAATGTTATACAAGACGAATACCTCTTCTCTTTCTGTAGAAGATAACGCCGCCAACAACGCCAGCTGCGACGATGATGAGGAGGACGATGACGACAGCAGCCACAGTGCCACCACCTCCACCACCACTTGATCCAGCACTGGAGTCCGAGCTGACGCTGTCTTCGTCAGCGTGCGTGGTTCCCTTAGTTGTGGGTGCGTGATAATCCAACGTCACTGGTCCCACACTGCTCCCACCCACCGCTGTATGTCAAAAGATTTGTTGTCAGAAATCAGCATAAAAACTACAATGTATGCGTCACTTCCTCACACCCATCCACTACCCACCACCCCACCACCACCCATAGAAAAAATCGTTTATTATGAAAGTTTGTTCTGAGAAGTCGGCGATTTATTTGGCGCCGCAACAAACCGTATTTTGCGTTAACACTTCGAGGGTTGCCTACTAGAACGTCCTGTCTATACAGACAGACGATAGAGAGATAGACCATTCTGGCATGCAGCCCTCGCATTGTATTTGCTGAACGTCCTGTCTGTACAGATAGACCAAAGAGAGATAGACCGTTCTGGCATGCAACACGCATTGCATTTGCATCATCGACCTGAACAGAAATTCAGAGTCACTCACTCTCTGTGACGGCCAGAACGAAGTCCAGATGGTCCGTTCCTACGTCATTGGCGAGTTCCAGCCGCCAGGTTCCTTCGTCCTGTTTCCTGATAGACTTCATAGAGACAGTCAGCGTCAGGTCAGGCGGGGTTCCGGTCAGGCTGAAAACAGAGCCAATCATTTTGTCTGATTTGAAATATGGCTGGCTTTGTCAAGTGTTCGATGGATTATTTTCAACAATAGAAGTTCGTCCGCTCAGCTCAAATGAGTGCGTGTGTACGTGCACGGTGTGGGGATATAACAGATACAGACAGACAGACAAACAGACAAACAGACAGACAGGCAGACAGGCAGTCACAGGTGTATAAAAATCGAGATTCACAGTTTCCTAAAAACAAATACGATTAAAATCGGAGACACTGTGCACATAAGCACAAAGTCGAAAACCAGTAATTTTGCTAGATGGAGAATTTACCGTAAACCGCTACTTTATTCAAAGACAGTTCTGGTTTTAATTTTCGGGGTTTTTTTGTTTTGTTTTTGTTTTTGTTTTTTGTTTAATTTGTTTTGTTTTGTTTTTGTTGTTTGTTTGTTTGTTTTCTTGTTTTGTTTGGTTTTTTGTTTGCTTTGGTTTTTCTTGTGTGTGTTTTTAAGTTGTTTCTCTATAGAGAAACAACTTTATGAGACGGGGCAGATTTTGCTACGCGCAGCAGCAAGTTTCAGTGATACAAAACAAGACTGTGACGTTTCTCCAAACAATACTTACTTTCACGCACATAGTGACGTAACGAAATCTGCGTCATAGACACCTTACGTGCACACTTTGCTGCTGCGTTCTTTTTGGCGGGAATGACGTGTGTGTGTGTGTGTGTGTGTGTGTGTGTGTGTGTGTGTGTGTGTGTGTACGGATGTAATGATGGCTATCTCCTAAACCACCTCGATGGAGGCCTTTTTACTTTGAGATAAAATGGGAAATCACCTTCTCCAGAGCTACCTTTCACGATTTTTAGCCTGCCGCATTTTCAGAAGAGTTATCGCCAATTTTAAAAAATCGGTCATGTTACGAATTTTTTCGAAAAAGTTGTTCAAATTCCTTCATTTTCTAGACTTTGGAAGTTCACCCAATCACACTGCCTTGATTCGTGCTACAGCTCTGTAGCTCTGACTGGTTTTGTGTAAAAAAAATATTTCCGAGGTAGGGGTGGTTTGCACATAAGATCAAATATCTATGAAAAGACTACTGCAAATTACTTATCATCCCGGCGTTTTTGTCTAGTGTGACAACTGCACATATGACAGGAACTACTGCACTATGATATCTTTAGCATTTAGAGTAACTGAACTTTTAGATAAACATAACTTTTTCAAGTTTCTGCGAGAAGCACCGGTCAAAAGAGTTCCAAATTTTCGATTTCATAAGTACAATCCAAGGTATTCTAGTCCATGTTTCACCAGCCCTCTAGATCTTCCAGATTTTATGTAAAAATTAGTTCAGCCAGGGAAGTCACAAAAGCAACAGGGAAATCACAAGACATGCACAAGCATCATCTGTCATACCACCAGTGTGAAGCTGACGTCAAACGCTTAGTTCCCAGACAAAATAAGCAAGTATCGTCACTGCCTCCGACATTTCACCAGCCCTCTAGATCTTCCAGATTTCATGTGAAAAATAATTCAATCGGGGAAGCCACAAAGCCAACAGGGAAATCACAAGACATAAACAAGCTTCCTCAGAAAATGGCAGTGCTAGAGGCTGACGTGAAAATGTTTAGTTCGCGGAATTGACGTCATCTCTCTGTCTGTGTATGACGACCTGCCTGAGGCTGACGTCAAATGTTTAGTTCACGGAACTGACCTCTCTCTCTCTCTCTCTCTCTCTCTCTCTCTCTCTCTCTCTCTCTCTCTCTCTGGGGAGCCAGGGTAGCCGAATGGTAGAGCGTTGGACTTTCAATGCTCGGGTCGAGAGTTCGAATCCCGGCTGGGGCCAAATGTTTGTGCTGGCCTTTCTCTCGTTGCCCCGTCTTAGAAAGCACCCTTACGTGGTGGAAAAGGACGTTAAACTCCTAAACACCCACCCACCCACTCTCTGTCTGTCTGTCTGTCTCTCTCTCCCCCCACCCGGCCCCACCCCCAGTCACGTGACTAATCGGTCGAGGTCGTAGAGGATCTAGTGTCATTGGTAGAACTTGGAGAGGGGAGAACCGGCAACAATAACAACAAAACAGACAAAATAAAATGAAATTTGGAGAAACAACTTTGTAGGACGGGGCCGTTCCTCCTTGTTTGTTTTGTGTTTGTTTGTTTGTTTGTTTGTTTGTTTGTTTGTTTTAGGGGGCGAGAAGGGGGGGGGGGGGGTCCATGACTCACTTTGTTCAAGGGAGATACAAAAGCAGTTAGCTCGTAAATAATAAGGAAGCAAAGCAGAAATACTTCCTGGTCACCAAATATAAGGCTAAGGCTTTCGCGAACCGGGTTTCTACACAGATCGCAGTAAAGTGTGCCATAAACTCAAATACTTCACGCAAACTTCCACACCTCGAACAAGTGAAGCTCCCTGCCGCTGACAAGGAAGTTGTTACAGAAGTCCCATTAGCAGGCACGTTTCCCCCACTCTCTGTCATAGTCACACTGCAGTCTTGGAACATGGTTGTGTGCGTTCTCACTCCAAACGTGACGTCAGCGGTGCCAGTGTTTACTTGGAGTGTCTTCAGGTTGGGGTCAGTGAATTCAGGTGGACCTGAACACAGACGTTACAGAATTACTGACGTGTGTGTGTGTGTGTGTGTGTGTGTGTGTGTGTGTGTGTGTGTGTGTGTGTGTGTGTGTGTGTCTCTCTCTCTCTCTCTCTCTCTCTGTCTGTGTGTGTGTAAGAGAGAGAGAGAGCGCTAGCTCGAACTCGAACGCGAACATTTATTGTTACGGGCCACCAGCCCAAAACACATGGTGAACTAAAACATAAAACACGTAAAACATAGACACACATACGTAGATAATATATACTACACTGACTATGACAAAGCGCTCTCGGTACTGCCTAGCTTATGTGGCCAATGTTGTGCAGGTAATCCCCCCGTATTCTAATAGAGTAGAATATAAAGAATCCCAGGAATTTTGAGAGAGAGAGAGAGAGAGAGAGAGAGAGAGAGAGAGAGAGAGAGAGAGAGAGAGAGAGAGAGAGACAGACAGACAGACAGACAGACAGACAGGACAGGACAGACAGACAGACAGACAGACAGAGACAGAGATGATGATGATGATGATGATGAAACGTTTTTTTTTTATTCAGGATAGAGCATTTAGGCATTGCTTCCTATCTTTCATGCTGTCCTGCTATTCTTCATTAAAGGGTATTGAGAAAAAATCAAAACAAACAAACAAACAAACAATAAAAACAGTAAAAAAGTATAAACTATCTAAGGGAAATACAGGAGAGAAAAATACACACGATAAACAAATCAAAACATACGTGGCATGTGCTGATGATACTGGCTGTATGCCAGAGAGAGAGAGAGCTTGCCTTCATCCAAGGAAATAGAAAGTGGCTATACTTCCGTACTCACATTTGACCAGCAGTGTGGCGGTCTTGATGTGACTAGCCCCTGGCGCCTCACAGCGAATGAGGCCAGCGTCCTGACAGCCCACAGCAGGAAACCTGTATCGTATGTGATCACCGCTGTAGACGACACTTTCCCTTGGTATCTCTTCCCCGTGTCTGTCCAACAGGCGGGCAGTGACAGGAGGGTTGCCGTTCTCCCAACGACACGCCACATCCAGAGACTTGTTCCGTTCCAATGGGACGGGTTCTACATCTGGTCCGCGCGAGTTCAGTTCCAACTCTGTGATGACCGCAGGGTCTAAAACGAGTTTTCAAAGAAACTATGGTTCAATATGTTAATAACCTAATGTAATAAATTATGCGTAGTTTGTAACACATGTCAATACCCTACATCTAAGGCCATACGACACCAAGTTAAGGAAGCACAGAGAGTTAGTTTGAATACAATAACTTAATAAGGTATCATTTAATGTTACATGTGATGTAGGCCCTAACACGGAAGCAGACACGACAGTTAGATATTTTCGAGAATTACAGCTATCTTCCTTATCAAGTAATGGATGGGGGGTACACGGAGAAATTGCCGGGAGGATGAATTAAGCTTACACTATTCAACCTATTGTACCTAACTTAATTGTACCAAATTATTTTTGACTATCAAGGCGCCAGTTGGCTTTGCCTCTCTACCATGCATACAGAAAGAGATGTCGGAAAGCACGTAACTTTTCTCAACAAAGAAGTACTTCATAGTGTTCCTCCACCAGCAAAATGAGCAGTTTTGAAATACATATGTATACAGTTGCTCTGATGTACGGCGTTACATTCAGGGGACACAGGGATTAAAGGGAGGTGGTGGTGGTGGTGGTGGGAGGGGGGGGGGGGTAACAGTCTACCAAGATCTCAGAATTACTATCAGGTATGAAGATCTCAAAACTTAAAACATACAAAATGCATCATCACTAATATCAGTACACACACATACACGCACACACACACACACACTCCCCCCCCCCCCCCCCCCCACACACACCTACACACATCCACGCTCGTGCTCGCGCTGACGACCAGCACTTTCACGCTTTACAGCACATTTCACGAACATTACAGCGTAAATGCTTATGCAAATAATAAGAAGTTATCAATTTAAATACGAGAAATAAAAATTCAAAGAGCTAGTGAGAACCGTCAGAAATTATTTATTAAAGAGAGAGAGAGAGAGAACCTTTATTTTACAACGGTAGAAGTTACAGAGAGAGAGAGAGAGAGAGAGAGAGAGAGAGAGAGAGATATCAGAAGCCCCTGAGTCCAGCCTAATATTTTTGTGATAAAAGATGAACTATTATTATATAAGAACTAAGAAAATTAATCGTATCTTATTTGTTAGGGCA
Source organism: Batillaria attramentaria (assembly GCA_018292915.2). Taxonomy (NCBI): domain Eukaryota; kingdom Metazoa; phylum Mollusca; class Gastropoda; family Batillariidae; genus Batillaria; species Batillaria attramentaria. The sequence goes on along the minus strand of JACVVK020000128.1, from coordinate 1,382,634 downwards.
AAATTGTGAATTGTGTCGTCAGAACAAGAACAGATAAAAGAAAAGAAATGTAAAACGAACACTTAGAGCAAACGTTGAATGTGATCTCTGACATCGCAGTCATTCTGTTAGTGGTGTGCCACATCCAGGATGTATGTCGATCATAGACATCCAGAGTTTTAGTGAACTGGAAACTCATAGTTCCACCTTCCAGACAGGCACAGTTTGCCATAGTTGGACTGCTTAGCATAGTCGTTGATACGGAAACACACGAACTATTTGTGATTGTAATGTCGCATGCAACTTCCCAGTAGGCCTGTGGAAGTTTCTTTGCGATTTTTATGTGATATGTGCCAGTTTCAGTACAGTTGTTGTTCTGTAAGTAGAAAGGCAAGGATACGGTGTCGCCCTCTTTCGCTGTAACAACATTATTGGTCAAGGTAGGGAATACGAATCTTGCACCTGCAAGAATATAAATGCGTGGTCAAAGTATGACATGCCACACTCCAGTTTGAGATGAATTGCATTTTGGAATAATTATGTATTTTACAATCGAACCTTCTAAATTTGACTTGAAACGGAAGTTTGACGCATTTTACTTTGATAATTCGACCTGCATAAATTTCCGGTAAACACGATCGTGCAAATAATGAAATTGTCACAAAATTTGATTTAATGTAATGCAGACATTTTTTCTTCCTGTCTGCTTGGATAGGATCAGAATACGGCAATTGAAATTTATCATTAAGACAAAAGCAATGTTATCTGTAGGCCTACTTTTTCTTCTGAGAAGCACATCTGCCTGTTTTGACCGTGTTTGTTTATTACTTGGTGTTTAGTAGACTCAAAACAGGGTGATTCAGTCTTTTGAAAGGGTACTACGGAGTTTCCTGGTTGGCATGAACTTTTGTAAAATACTTAGCAAATACGGACAACAGTCATTTAAGAGGTACTTACAAGATTTCCAGCTAGCCAAAGATTTGCAAACTATCAAACACAAAAGGCACAGAACAAGTTGGAGTCCATTTTCTCCTTTGCTACCCATACTGACGAGAAACAGGATGACAAACTGAGATGCTTTTCAGCATGCATCACATTTTATTCTGAAATCTAACACGGACATAAAATTAAGGGAGGCACATGACATCAGCAATGACTGGTTGTACTATGAGGAACAGTTTACACGGACATTTCATCATTGAAATGTTCGTCCTTTTTTCGTTGTATCGCTTTCGCACACTGTCGGTGCCTCGGGAAACTTCGCTGCCCCATTGAGAGTGTAGTTTGGACCTTTAGTCTTAGGTGTGATATGGTGAATAAGGATTCGATTTCAACCAAAGAGTCTGCGGAGGGCGAGAGGGGGGGGGGGGTATGGGCTGGGAGGGGGGGATGCCGGGGGGGGGGGGGGGGGGGGGGGGGGGGGGGGGGCAGTTTACTTGTAAACGGGGTACATAGAAAAATCGAAATAAATGTCTACTAACTTCAAATTAAAGTTGTTCAGCTGGGAGATTTTGCCTGACACCCGAACAGTAACGCCACAATTAGCAGAAAGGGAGGCGGGGGGGGGGGGATTCTCTGAAAAATATTCAACTCTCCTATCCCCAGCAAATCTTTAATGCATGATATTATTTTTAAAATCTTTATTATTGTTAGAAAGAAAGGAACAATTACGACATCAGAAGGAGCAAGAATCAAAGAAGCAACAATTACAGAAGGAGAAAAGGCTACGGGCGCCAATAGCAGAGATGTGCAGCAGGCAAGAACCTCGTTCGCCGGGAATGTTTCAGTACGAAGATTTACGAGTGGAAGCAACTAGCAACAGTTTTCGCCTACAATATATAAATATGCGAGCAACAATCGGAGCTATGACCTCAAGCGCTTCATTGCTCCCCGCACTGGAAGGCCGAGGAGGAATGGATACCGTTTTTCCATTTTGACAAATCTCCCCCCAAAAAACAAACAAACAAACAAACAAACAAACAAACAACAACAACAACAACACCAACACCAACAACAACAACAAACCACCAACAACAACAACCAAAAAAAACAAAACCAAAAACCCCGGAAAACCAAACAAACAATACCACAAAGGAAACTGTGTGTGTTTGGCCATTTCTTGCCATTAGTCAGCTAGTAAGCAAAGTGGTCTTTTGATTATTTTCAGACGCTGAAAAAATTGCTTTTAAAATCCATTGACATTGTACTTTTGCATTAGTGGATCTACCAACTTTTGGCTCACCTTTACGCGTCTTTTAAAAAGTAATCGCTTCAAGGAAACTTTACTGTATCGCGGTCATGTAGATGGATGCACTTAATTGGGAAATTAATCTGTGAGACGTGAAAAGCGGGAATTTCTGTACTGGGTTTCGTTTTGCCACTGACTCACACTCAGCAGAGAAAGACACAGAGTGAAGGCAGAACTCCAGGAGAATGTTGCAATCAAAATGTTGTGGCTTGGCTCTTCTCCGCCCAGGAATCCAGTCGAAGTCCGTTTTCTCCCTGTGAAGGGTGCTGTGCCTGTGTTGTGGAGATTGTTGTGAATTGAAGTATATGCACGGCATTCCATTTCACGACAGCGAAGGATCCGAGGCGTATACGTACCGTGTGGCCAAATATTTGTGCTGGCTTTTTAATCGTTGCCCCGTCTTTGATATCACCCTATGTGGTGGAAAAGGACGTCAAACCCCCAAACACCCACCCCACCCCTCCTGTCGGAAAGCTACACAATGACACAGCTTGCACCAGGGCACATCGAGAGGCGCTTGTCAGTAAGACCAACCGATCAGCAGGAGAATCTGAATTTTCGACTGCTCGCGCAAAATGAAAAAGCAATACTTTCCCCCTCCCATGTATATAGTATATAGTTCTAAGCAAACTCTTCCCCCCCCCCCCACCACCACCACCACCACCTCCAGATATTGAGTTACTCCGCAGAGTTAATCACACTCTATGAGCCAAACTCTATACCGAAAGAATAAGATGACGAAAAAGAATTGTATCCCATTAACAGCTCTAAAACGAACATCCTAAAAACTATTTCAAACGTAAAGGCACACTCAAAGTGTTCAAAACAGTAATTGCCTTGGAGCCTTGGAGGGGGGGAGGGAAGCAGCAATGAGAAATAATTTTTGCAAACACACACACACACACACACACACACACACACACACACACACACACACACACACACACACACACACACCACTCCGTGTGTGTGTGTGTGTGTGTGTGTGTGTGTGTGTGTGTGTGTGTGTGTGTGTGTGTGTGTGTGTGTGCTGAAACACTTAGAGACGACACAGCGTGTCTCAAACGCTGAAGAAAACAAAGTCAAGCATTGGCATAATTATATTATAATTATTTACTCCGTCTAACCAAACTAACATCCACCATCGCCAACAACAACAACAACAACAACAAACTAACAACAACAACAAAGAACAGATCAGTTGGAAAACCTCAACACTTTATTCCAGAAACAAACAACAGAAAACACTGGACAACCAAAGAGAACAATGTTGGTTCGCATTCCCGAACTGATGTTTTATCTTTCTATGTACAACGAAGATAAAGGGGGCACCTTCCGATATTTCCAGGTCACACGCTGTTGTGAGCTGTTTGGCTGGCGGGTAACATCGGTACATATCGACACCTGCACAGGTACAGTCTCTCACAAACTGGCACTGAGCCAACAAAAAGGCAAAAGGCCAATCGAAAGCAAAGCAAAGCAAGAGGAAAGTAAGTGTTGATGTCTTTTACCAGTAGAACGGGCTGTTTCATTTTCAGTTCGCGCGTCGGCTCAATTGTTTTGCACCCAGAGTTCTACTTGTCATCAATATGAACTGTTTTGAGCGCATATATATATATATATATATATATATATATATACGTGCATACGTACATTCGAACTAAACCAGCTGAGCCGTACCTTCACATGCAAATGCTCCAAACCAAAAACTGTTTTCCTCAAGGCCCAGTAGTACTAAAAGCTAAGCGTTTACAAAATTCTCATTATTCTTTGCAATTAATCCGTTTTAAGAGAGACTTCTTCAGGAACTGGGTCAAGGCTTTTCTGGGGCTCCAGGTAGGAATCCATGTAGGTCCGGCGCCTGTAGGACACGCGGCAAATTCTGCGCAGAACACTGGCTTCTATTCTGACGAAGGGGTGCTCGTATAGCCTTTGTCTTGTTGCTGCGCTACGGGAAAAACAAACAAAACAGTTTTGTTTAATAAACGTGTTAAGTGTTGTTGTTGTTGTTGTTGTTGTTGTTGTTGTTGTTAGTAGTAGTAGTAGTAGCAGTAGTACATGTATAATAATAATAATAATAGTGTATGGTATAGGCGCTTTACCCAGTGTCTTGAATTGGCTCAAAGCGCCGCGAGCTGAAACCAACACGCGCGCTCACGTGAATCACGTGCATTCTCTCACACACTGGACATGAACACATTACAATCGCGTGGTGCGAAAGGTCAGCTCAGCTATTTAAGTTTCGGAATTTAGAATTGCCTTTATTTTCAAATGTTGTAGGCTGAACATGTCCAAAGCAGACAGATTACTGTTTTCGAGCACAAAGGCGCAGCCAAAGCGGAAAATCTTCAAGAACTTAAGCTCTTCTGGAATGTGTGGTACTGATTGAATGTTATAAAAGACCAATACCTCTTCTCCTTCTATAGAAGATGACGCCGCCAACAACGACAACAGCGACGATGATGAGGAGGACGATGACGACAGCAGCCACAGTACCACCACCTCCACCACCACTTGATCCAGCACTGGAGTCCGAGCTGACGCTGTCTTCGTCAGTGTGCGTGGTTCCCTTAGTTGTGGGTGCGTCCGTGTGATAAGCCAACGTCACTGGTCCCACACTGCTCCCACCCACCGCTGTATGTCAAAAGATTTGTTGTCAGAAATCAGCAAACTACAATGTATGCGTCACTTCCTCACACCCCCCGACCCATCCACTACCCACCACCCCACCACCACCAATAGAAAAAATCTTTTATTATGAAAGTTTGTTCTGAGAAGTCGGCGATTTATTTGGCGCCGCAACAAACCGTATTTTGCGTTAACACTTCGAGGGCTGCCTACCAGAACGTCCTGTCTATACAGATAGACGATAGAGAGATAGACCATTCTGGCATGCAACACTCGCATTGTATTTGCAGAACGTCCTGTCTGTACAGATAGACCAAAGAGAGATAGACCATTCTGGCATGCAACACTCGCATTGTATTTGCAGAACGTCCTGTCTGTACAGATAGACCAAAGAGAGATAGACCATTCTGGCATGCAACACTCGCATTGTATTTGCAGAACGTCCTGTCTGTACAGATAGACCAAAGAGAGATAGACCGTTCTGGCATGCAACACTCGCATTGTATTTGCATCATTGACCTGAACAGAAAAACAGTGTCACTCACTCTCTGTGACGGCCAGAACGAAGTCCAGATGGTCCGTTCCTACGTCATTGGCGAGTTCCAGCCGCCAGGTTCCTTCGTCCTGTTTCTTGATAGACTTCATAGAGACAGTCAGCGTCAGGTCAGGCGGGGTTCCGGTCAGGCTGAAAACAGAGTCAATCATTTTGTCTGATTTGAAATATGGCTGGCTTTGTCAAGTGTTCGTAGGATTATTTTCAACAATAGAAGTTCGTTCGTTCAGCTGAAATGAGTGCGTGTGTATGTGCACGGTGTGGGGATATAACAGAGAAAGACAGACAGACAGATAGACAGACGACAGACAGACACAGGTGTATATAAATCGAGATTTATCATTCATTCACAGTGTCCTAAAAACAAATACCCTTAAAATCGAAGACACTGTGCAAATAATCACAAAGTCGAAAACCAGTTATATTGCTAGATGGAGATTTTACCATAAACCATTACTTAATTCAAAGGAGTTTTGCTTTTAATTTTCGGGGGGGGGGGGGGGTCTTGTTTTCTTTTGTTTTTGTTTGGTTTGTCTTTTGTTGTTGTTGGTGGTGGTGGTGGTGGTGGTGGTGGTGGTGTGTGTGTGTGTGTGTGTGTGTGTGTGTGTGTGTGTGTGTGTTTCACTCAGTTCAAGGGAGATGCAAAAGCAGTTAGCTCGTGAATAATAAGGAAGCAAAGCAGAAATACTTCCTGGTCACCAAATGTAAGGCTAAGGATTTTGCAAACCGGGTTTCTACACAGATCGCAGAAAAGTATCTCATAAACTCTGAAATACTTCACGCAAACTTCCACACCTCGAACAAGTGAAGTTCCCTTCCGCTGACAAGGAAGTTGTTACAGAAGTCCCATTAGCAGGCACGTTTCCCCCACTCTCTGTCATAGTCACACTGCAGTATTGGAACATGGTTGTGTGCGTTCTCACTATAAACGTGACGTCAGCGGTGCCATTGTTTACTTGGAGTGTCTTCAGGTTGGGGTCAGTGAATTCAGGTGGACCTGAACACAGACGTTACAGAATTACTGACGTGTGTGTGTGTGTGTGTGTGTGTGTGTGTGTGTGTGAGAGAGAGAGAGAGAGAGAGAGAGACTAAGGGAAACTTCATTTACCAAGGGATGAGATCACAGACGGACAGGTTTCTCCAACTGTCTGTCAGAGAGAGAGAGAGAGAGAGAGAGAGAGCTTGCTTTCACCCAAGGAAATAGAAAGTGGCTATACTTCCGTACTCACATTTGACCAGCAGCGTGGCTGTTTTGTTCTGACTAGCCCCTGGCGCCTCACAGCGAATGAGGCCAGCGTCCTGACATGAAACACGGGGGAAAGTGTGTTGAATATCTTCAGACTTCACGCTGTCGTCCACCGTGTTCCCGTGTCTGTCCAACAGGCGGGCAGTGACAGGAGGGTTGCCGTTTTCCCAGCGACACGCCACATCCAGAGACTTGTTCTGTTCCAATGGGACGGGTTCTTCATCTGGTCCGCGCGAGTTCAGTTCCAACTCTGTGATGACCGCAGGGTCTAAAACGAGTTTTCAAAGAAACTATGGTTCAGTATGTTAATACCCTAATATAATATGAGTACTTTGTAACACATGTCAATACCCTACATCTAAGGCCATACGACACCAAGTTAAGGAAGCACAGAGAGTTAGAATACAATAACATTTTTTTTTTTTTTTGCTGTCACAACTCTTTGCCAGCTCCAGTGGTGTTCCTCCCAGGTCATGGGTGGAACCCACAGAGGACTTGGAAGCTGGAACAATTTTAATTATGCATGATGATAGAGATGAGGATGATGGTAAGATGATGCTATGGAGGTCCGTGTGGTTTGGGACTGCGTGACAGGGCCGCATTCCACGCTTCCTGTCATAAATATCCGGGCAGTAACCAGGCCCGGGAACTACGGCACCTGCGGTGCCGGCCGTGTAATCATCCACATCATAAGACGTGTCATACCAAGGGAAGCACCCCCAAAGTCGCACCCGTGAAGAGGGTGAAGCTCGGCTGTGTGGCAACAGCCTCCCCATTGGGCCCATAGCACACCCGCTCTGGGTAGGAGCTGACCTACGTAGGAAAAATCCCGCTTGCCTCGGCTGGGACTCGAACCTGGGTCTCCCGGTCCATAGTCCGAAGTGCTAACCACTACACTACGGGGGCCGGTCAGAATACAATAACTTATTAAGGTATCATTTAATGTTACATGTGATGTAGGCCCTAACACGGAAGCAGACACGACAGATATTTTCGAGAATTACAGCTATCTTCCTTATCAAGTAATGGATGGGGGGTACACGGAGAAATTGCCGGGAGGATGAATTAAGCTTACACTATTCAACCTATTGTACCTAACTTAATTGTACCAAATTATTTTTGACTATCAAGGCGCCAGTTGGCTTTGCCTCTCTACCATGCATACAGAAAGAGATGTCTGAAAGCACGTAACTTTTCTCAACAAAGAAGCACTTCATAATGTTTCTCTACCAGCAAAATGAGTATTTTTGAAATTCATATGTGTACAGTTGCTCTGATGTACGGTGTTACATTCTGGGCACACAGGGCTTATAGGGTGTGTGTGTGTGTGTGTGGAGGGGGTGTTAACTCTTTGACGACGGAGCGCAATTTCTGACACACGATTTCCTATAGGAAATCGCGTGTCAGAAATTGCGCTCCGTCGTCAAAGAGTTAACAGCCTACCAAGATCTCAGTATTACTATCAGGTATGAAGATCTCAAAACTACCCTGTGAAGAGAAGAGCGCGGGTAGGCAAGTAAGCGGTGTCTGATATGCGGTAGGCATTAGTAACCGAACAGGGGTGGGGTGGGTGTTTGGGAGTGTTGACGTCCTTTTCCGCCACGTAAGGGTGATATCAAAGACGGGGCAACGAGAAAAAGGCCAGAACAAATATTTGGCCCCACCAAGGATTCGAACTCACGACTCGAGCATTGAACGTCCAATACTCTGCCGCTTGGCTATCCCGGCTCAGCTGGAAGTTGACCAACACATGCACTTGCCTACCCGCACTCTTTAACTCCAAATATTGTGAAGTGTCTTACACGTGATGTCGAAAGTGATCAGCTTTGTTTTAGCGCCTTTAGAAGATGCAAACGCCAAGGTCAAGTCAGTGTCCTCTCTTGTCATGTACTTCCTGAATTCATATCTCCCTTTCTCCTCCAGACACACACAGTCGGCATCTCCTGTAGAGTCTGTTGAGCAGCTACCATTGACTAGACGAATGGTGCACAGATTCGTGAAAACGCCAGCAGAAGTCTTCTTCTCAACTATGATTTTGTTGTCTGTGTCGTCCAGTTCGTCAGTACAGCCTTCGTCAGACTCTTCAAAGGGAATGACGACTTGGGTATGCTCAGGCTGGTGAAGCACGGATGAATCGAATTCAGTTGGAAAGACCAAACTTCCACCTAGTTTAGAAAATTATGAAGTCAAAGTCATTTGTCAGTAAAACAATATCTGCGTCCAGCGTTAGAAAAGAAAAGGGGGGTGGGGGGTGGGGGGGGGGGTTAAAACATCGCGTTTTAACACTGATCGTTGTATTGAGTACCATAACAGGTCTGTATGTGGGTCAGGGCGGGTTTGTTGTACATACATCCTTTGCGTCCGTATTGCACGGCAAGAAAAGTAATACAGGTTTTAAGTTCCCTTAAAGTTATCTTCAGTATCAGCTATTGATAGCTGAGAGGAAAAACACACACAAAATACCACAGGTCTCCGTATCAAATTGGAGCTCCACAACATTTGCAAACAGAGCTGTGGAACTGACATTATTGTTCCCCAGGCTAGCATCGAGTTAAAATTAACATCCAACACCAATCTATATGTATGTCAAACGAAATGAACGGAAACCCAGGGCAAGAGGAGTCGTAATACCTATACTTTGTGATGAATGGATTTGAGAACCATGCGTGAATTTCTCGACAACAGTTGCTCAGCTGAGTTGATATACTTTATTTTGCACTTTGGTCATTTCATGTACAAATATTGATGTGTATATGAGAATGTCTGGATGTCACTCTCAACTTTGAATGGGCCTAAGGCCTATTAATAAACAATTCAATTCAATTCAATTCTTAACAAACACTAAACGCTGGTGATCAAATCTATCAGCTTAATCTCACGCTATCGGTACTTACAAGTTTGTTCAGCACACACTACCTCCGATGCTGACAAGACAAAAATCAGTAGAATGTATCGCTGCATCCCTTCTTGTAGGTCTGCCATGTTGCCCGCTGAATGGTTTTACTAATCATGAAAAGCATCCTTTCACATGCGAGAGCAGAGAAACTGGAGCATTCATGATGATGAGCTGTTTGCTATTGATATGAATGGAACCGTTGTTTAGCTTAGAAGGAAGAAGATAAACAAAGCCGGACATATAATGGCGAATAATTTCCGCATCGGGCTGGGTGAATTGTCAGTAGGACAGTGACTGTGAGGTGGTTCTCTAGGAAAATGACTAACGCTGACACACATACAAACACATACGCACGCGCGCGCAGAGAGAGAGAGAGAGAGAGAGAGAGAGAGAGAGAGAGAGAGACACACACACACACACACACACACACACACAAACGCAGACAGACATTGATAGAAAGATTAAACAGAGAGATCCCAACCCCAAAACGTAATGTGTTTTGAGGGGAAACAAAACTGCCGCTTATGAAGCTCTCAGGTGTTTGCGAAATGAGTACAGTTCCCATTGGACATTGCGACCTTTTTTTTTTTTTTTTTTTTGGTTGTTTTGTTTTTCTTTTGGTTTTGTTGTTGTTGTTGTTGTTGTTGTTGTTTTGGGGTTTTTTTTGTTGTTGTTGTTGTTGTTGTTGGATTTTGCGGCTTCATATAGTAGAGAAATATCTTTGGCTTAACGCTTCCTGTACTACACGTTGATTCGGCCAAGTCGATAAAAACAGCCAGTAATCAACGCTGCGTATGTGCTTCAGCCCGCAACCACATAACGTCGGCTGCTCAGGACGCGTACGGTTCTATGTACGCAGAACAGCAAAATTGTATACCCACCAGAGTCGGCACAATGGGTTCAGGGTGTGTAATGTGACTCATTCTGATGTACGGATTGTGTGCGTTCGGTGAAAATGATTCCATAGCGTTGTTCTGTGCTTGACAAACGTATTGGATCCTCTTCGCTAAATTCCCACCAACGTTTCCGCTTCCAGTATCCATACATCTTTCGAGGTTCAATACGCTGAAGCTGAAATGAAATACTCGTCTAATGACACAGTAGTAATGAGAATGATTGTGTGTATCCTCTGTGTGTGTGTGTGTGTGTGTGTGTGTGTGTGTGTGTGTTTACCGTTAAACCGATGTAACACGGGAGTGTTTTTAGTCCGAACATGGTGTTTTTCCGTGTTTCTCATGCAACATTCGGCTGCAACATGCCGTGGTGCTAATTTTTTTCCGTGGGGGTTTAACTTTCTTTTCCACCACATAGGGTGATATCAAAGACGGGGCAACGATGAAAAAGCCAGCACAAATATTTGGCCCCAGCCGGGATCGAACACACGACCCGAGCATTGGAAGTCCAACGCTCTACCATTCGACCACCCCGGCTCCCCTCGTTTACAACGTAATCGACCACTAAACTCATGTCAGTCAAATGGGGCGAGCATCCAGGATTCAGCCAATCGCGTGCCGCGGCATAATAGGCACAACACGTGGCATGGTCTGGCAAACTTTCTTGACAGACACTACAACGATAGAACTGCACTGGCTTCCTGCCAGTGTAAGAATTCATTATGAAGTCCCTACTATATGCTATAACTGCATCACTGCCTCCTGTCCTTCATATCTTTTCTCTCTGCTGCAGCTGTACACACCCTCCAGACAAACTCAGATCTTCCGCTGACACCCGCATCCTACGCATTCCACAGGTTAAATCGAAAACACTAGGTCAGCGAATATTGCTGTATCATGGTCCAGTCATTTGGAACAGGCTGCCTTACCATGTTCGCCATGCAGGGTCAACGGACTCTTTTAAAACCAACCGCTTTGAAATCCAATTTCTTCTGGCTGTATTATACAGACTAACTTCTTACCATCACTGTCACCATCATTGTCATTTTACGATGTCGCGTTAGGATGTATCATAGCTGTGTGTATGTAACGTGTATGTAACATTACGTCAATCTCTTTTATCACCCCTTTTCCCCTTAAATGGACTTACTGTGTTTTGCCATATACACAGCAAGAGTAAAGGGGTGGGGCTTTGCCTCGCAGCTTCCCGACTGGAGTCGTCTATAATGCGGTGCCTATCCAAAAACCTCACCTACCAGATAAAGGTGTGTCCGTTACAAAGGGCTGGCGTTAACGGTTCAACGTGCTTTTCAACGACATAATTATGGGTAATATCAAAGAGGGGACAACCAGGCAATGACCTGTACAAACGACCAAACGTTTAAAGTCCAGCTCGAATCTGCGTTCACCGCACAATGTTAAACTCATTTTCATAATAAAAGTACAGTTATCAGAGATTCATCGATATTGTACAGGGCGTGGCTAATTGAGGGTTTAAAATCATTTTCCACCACTGACGGGTGACATCAAAGACGGGGCGACGACAAAAAGGCCAGCACGAACATTTGGCTCCTGCCGGGATAACAACTCAAAACACGAGCACTGGAAGTGGAAAGGGGGTGGGTGGGTGATGGTGGGGCAGGGGGGGGGGGGGTCGCCGATGCAAGCAAAAGTACATATTCAGTACATGTTTATATATATAATAATAATTTAAAGATAAAAACAGACAATCATTATTCGTGGGTTCTCTACACTCAACCCAACACAACTAGGAAAACGACCCGGACATAATAATACATGTTTTTGTACACGAGCGATTCGACAAAAGAATATTACACAGCGAACAAGGTTCATAGTGACCCTGTATTACATTCGAAACTAGACAACAGTACACAAGAGGTAGGCTTATCGTGTAAAAAAAAAAAGTCAGCAGTAATATCACCCAATGGATATGCTCTGTCGGATACATTGTTTTGCCAGAAATGGGCAGAACACTAGCTAATTCCTGGTTATTCTCGCGTCGCGTGTACCTTTCGCCTGGCTCAGTTCCAGCTTTTGAGATGCCGTCATAGTGCGGATGGCTAAGCAGTACGGTGTTATAAATCATACCATAAGAGATTACGACGTTTTGTGACTGTAGAATTGATGGGATTTTTTTCTCCTCAATTCATTCCAGTGTACACCTGGCCCAGCGACTGGTAGAGAGGTCTAGGAGGAGCATAAGCAGGCTGGACAGGGCGCTCATAGGCTTCGGAGGCAGCTGGCATCGGCTGAAGATAATCACCGGGAAGGTTCCCTGGAGACGAAGAAACAGTTTATCTGCTGACCAGTAACTAACCAACATGTCACCTATGAGATCATGATGTTCTCACAGTCACTGTCGCTCGGAGAAGCTAGAAACTACTATCCTTGCTGATAAAATTAAGTAAAACAATGACAGTGGAGAAATATTGTACAATTAATTAAAACAAAACAGGAAACGTGGGTGGGTGGGTGGGTGTTTCGGAGGAGGAATTGCAAGAAAAAGATACTTCGAAAAATGAGTAAAGACAACAATAGTCATCCGGAAAAAAATGAAAAGAAATAAATGCCGAACGTCACTGAACTAAACACAGACATACAGGCTGACCGATAGGCGGGCAGGCAGGCAAAATGACAGACACAGACAGACACTATCAGACAGACAAGACAAGAGAGACCTTGGTTTGACTGTGCTGATGCTCGAGGCACCACCACATCATCAAGTGGATGAGATGTCCCACGATCCTCTGCATTTTGCCGTCTTCTGCTGGCCAGGGGACCGCATACAGGCGGAGGTGGTTCTTCGTCAGTTCTCGCTGCTGTTTCAATATTCAGCTGAACTTGTTCGCTTGGTGAGTTTCTTCCGTGTCGGCCATCTTGGCAGAAGATAATGAACATTTCAAATATGAATTCAAACTCATTGATTATTTCAACAAAAATGGGAGATTAGTCTCTGGTTTGGATTGTGAGAGTGTTAAACATACACGAGACAATTACAAAAGCAATAAACCAACATTCTTTATTACTGCATGGATAGAATTTGCTTCTGACTGTTCCGTTAGACAGATGGGTATAAGGTCATTTGTATTTCCTGTTTCATTTCGCCGGATAATTAGGGCTGTATAAGCAAGCATTTCTGGGAAACGTCCTACTGGAAAGTGTACCCAGTGTAAGAAAAAAAGAAAGGGTATGAGTGAGTTTTTAGGGCTTAAAGCCGCGCAAGGGAAAAAAAAAGAAAGAGAAGCTATCAGAATGAAGAAGTATAACCAGTACCTGCTCGGCCGTGTAACAACAATCTCCCCATAGTTGTTGTTGTTGTTGCTGCTGCTGTTGTTGTTGTTGTTGTTGTTGTTGTTGTTGGTTTCTTTGTCTTTTCTTTTAGTTTGATGCTGTTTTATTAGGTTTTTGTTTGTTGGTTGTTGTTGTTGTTGTTGTTTTGTTGTGTTTGTTTAATTTAATCATATTCAATTTTTGTGTTTGTTTGTTTGTCTGTTTGTTTTGATTTTCTCTGGTTCCTTGCGCTTTGTCAACACACTGGCAGTCAGTGTAAGACACAATTCTTTAAAAAAGAATCGTCTGAAACCTGTAAAAGAAATACCTCTTCTCCTCCTGCACACGATAACGCAAACAACCACGCCGGCATCAACAATGACGAGGACGATCACGACGATGACAACCAGACCATCGCAACCACCGTCACCACGACTTGAGTCCTGGCCCACGTTGTCTTCGCCAGCGTTTGTGTGATAACGTATGGTTACCTGTTCATCTCCACTCACACTTTCTGCGAAATATGAAAATTGTTGTCAGAGGGCAGAGTGTAAAACCATGTACGCTATGCATAGTTTGAAAAAAAAAATGAAATCCGTGAAACAGCAACATCACTGCTGTAATTATATTTCAAACACTGAATCTCAGCTGCAAACTGCACAACTCTCTCCACATGTTCTGCTGGTATTTGTATAAATGGATAGTAGTTTGTGGTAAGATACAGAAATCTAAATGCAACACATAAGCTTTACAACACGTGCTAGCCCCCTTCCTTTCACACAAAAACAAAGCAAAACAAAATCCAGAACACCTCTTCTTAGAATTTTGCATGTTTTTCAATAAGTTCCCAGAGAATTTTTTTTACTACTTACTTTCTGTGACAGCCAACAAAAAGTCCAGCTGACCAGTCCCTGCCTCATTGGTGAGTTGCAGCCGCCAGCGACCCGCGTCCTGTTTTCTGATGTGGTTCATAGAAACAGTCAGCGTCAGGTCAGGCGGGGTTCCGGTCAGGCTGGAAGCAACATCAATATCAGTTTTGATAACTAGACCCTGACTTTACGGCTTTATGACTGATTTTTGTATATACTTTTGTATATACATTTCTTCCTTCCTTTCACTTACATGTATTTAATTGGGGAGCCGGGGTGGTCGAATGGTAGAGCGTTGGACTTCTAATGCTCGGGTCGTGAGTTCGATCCCGGCTGGGGCCACATATTTGTGCTGGCTTTTTCATCGTTGCCCCGTCTTTGATATCACCCTATATGGTTGAAAAGGACGTTAAACCCCCAAACACCCACCCACCCCCACTTATTTTATTTTATCTGTATATGTACTCAGAACTACTAATCGTTTACAGCGCTATATCATTATTATTATTATTATTTAAGAAAGCCGACTACATCAAGATCTATTACAAAAACGAGATAATCCTTTTTCTTCTTTTCTTCCTTTTTTGTCGAAGTCACTTGCGATTTTTCCATCATGTTTCACATCAACTTTCTTACGATGCATAACCATAATAACTGGTTCGATGATCTGATTATCAGAGCAGTAGTAAAATGTAGTATAGACTGTTTGCGATAACTCCTGACAAAGAATGACACACCGTGAACAAGAAAAGTCTCGTTCGGCTGATGAGGAAGTGTACACAAAAGCCATTTTCCTTGTCACGCTGCAGGCTTTGAACCGTGTTGTGTGTGTCCTGACTCGAAACATGACGTCAGCAGACTGACCAACCTCCGTACTCAGTGTCTTCATGTTGGGGTCAGTTAAGTCAGGGGAGCCTCGGACATAAAGAAACAGATTACGTTCGTACGTGTGTGTGTGTGTGTGTGTGTGTGTGTGTGTGTGTGTGTGTGTGTGTGTGTGTGTGTGTGTGTGTGTGTGTGAAGTGAACCAAGAATGTAACAAGTAAAGTGACCATGTGGACAGTTTTTGAAAGAGCTTACATCTGACCAGCAGTGTGGCTGTTTCGTTGTGACAAGCCCCTGGTGCCTGACAGCGAATGAGGCCAGCGTCCTGACAGCCCACAGCAGGAAACCTGTATCGGATCTGTCCACTGCTGTAGATGCTGCCTTCCATCTCTACCCCGTGTCTGTCCAACAGGCGGGCAGTGACAGGAGGGTTGCCGGATTCCCAGGTACACACAGCATCCACAGGGCTACCTTGTCCCAAGATGACAGGTTCTTCAACTGCCACGCGCGAGTTTAGTTTCAACTCTGTGATGATCGCGGGGTCTAAAAACCAGTATCAAAAGAATTGTAACTATTGAATTTGTCTCAGTCTCACATAATTTGCGCAAAATTATTTGTATTCCATGAATCAGCTTTAGTACCTTTATCAAGATACCAAGTGAAGAAAGCGAAATGTCTTGGTGCCATACGATAAAGTACGATATCTTTGAATGTAGGCCTATCTCGAAAGCACATTACGTACACTGGATACAGTTACGGTAACCTTGTTTTCATATTTTTTTTTCTTTTCTTTTTTTTAACTTGCATGGCACTACCAATTCCCAAAACACTCAGTTTTGTCTTTGTTTGTTTTATTCAAGTGACGGATATTACACTTTAATTTGATTATAGGTTTACCTGACACACATGGACTTTAATATTGTAGCATTTCTTACGCGTGATGTCGAAAGTGAGTTCCTTTAGTTTTGCTCTTTTGACGGAAGATGCAAACACCAGAGTCAAGCCTGTGTCTTCTCTTGTAACGTTCTTCCTGAATTCGTATGTCCTTTTCTCTTTCAGACAGGCACACTCGACATCTGCAAAAGATTCCGCTTTGCAGGTACCATTGACAAGACGAATGGCGCACAGTCATGTGTACGCCAGAAGACTTTCTCTTCTCAACTATTATCTTGTTGTCTGTGCCGTCCAGTTCGTCAGTGCAGCCTTCCTCAGACTCACGAAAGGGTATGACAACTTGGGTGTGCTCAGGCTGGTGAATCACGGACTCTGGTTGAGTTGGGAAGATCAAGCTTCCACCTAATTTAGAAATATTAACAACGTAGCATACAACAACACTGAGGAGTTGTGTTCTGCGAGATCTGTAATCTAGAAATCTAGTAAAATTATCACAGGCCTGTGTCTGGGTCAGAGTGGGACATAAAGCATGTTTGCAACCGTGCTCGTTCTGTGATTAGCCGAGTGTCCGGAATCCCAGTGTCCTCTCGCATGTATTCATTTTAATCTTGAACTAATTCATTTTCGGAAAATATAAGTTCCAGAAAGAACTCCCGAACACAATAATTGGCGATATCTAGTTAGCTGCGATTACACTTAGAATGTTGCGCGGTTTTTTTTTTTTTTTTTTTTGCTGCCCCAACTCTTTTACCGGTTCCAGTGGTGGAATCCACGGAGGGCTCGGAAGTTGGGGCAATTTTTGTTTTATTATGCATGATGATGGAGATAAGGATAATGCTATGGAGGACCCTGTGGTTTGGGACTGCGGGACAGGGCCGCATTCCACGCATCCTGCCATAAATATCCCGGCACTAACCAGGCCCAGGAACTACGGCACCTACGGTGTCGGCCGTGTAATCATCCACCTCATAAGGCGTGTCATACCAAGGGAAGCACCCCCCCCCCCCTCCCCCCAAAGTCGTGCCCTTGAGTGGGTGAATCTCGGCTGTGTGGCAACGGCCTCCCCATTGGGCCTATAGCACACCCGCTCTGGGTAGGAGCCGACCTAGGTAGGGAAAATCCCGCTTGCCTCGGCTGGGACTCGAACCCGGGTCTCCCAGTCCATGGTCCGAAGTGCTAACAGTGCTAACCACTGCACTACGGGGGCCGGTTGTTGCGGGTTTTAAAAAAAAAATCGTTTTTTTTTTTTTTTTTCCTTTTTTTTTCTCCTTCCTTTGGGGCGAACCAGCGTTCCACGTTGACAACTAGTACACGAATAATCATTTTTTTAAGAAACCTTTTTTTCTCTTCATGGGGCCTTTACTCTGTACTTACAAGTTAGTGGAGAAGATGATACTCCCACTGTTGACAAGAAAACGACCAAAAGAATACAGCGGAGCATCCCTCGTTTTCGGTCTGCCATGTCACGGGTGACTCTAACAAATGGGTCTATAGCAGTCAGAGCTTCGCTTAGCCTTGCAGAAAGAAAAACAATGCTTGACGTGGAGAAATATCTTCCGCAAGTCAGTAGGGTGACTGTAAGTTGGGCTTTAAGAGCATTATTTCCCGAAGGAAAAAGCAGCAATTGTGTGCGCGCGCGCGCACGCACGCACACACACACACACACACACACACACACACACACACACACACACACACACACACACACACACACACACACACACACACACACACACACACACACACACTGGCGCAGGAAAGGGGGTGGTGGTCCTGAAAATATTATCACAATGTACTGATACGCCAGTGACACACATTCCAGCAGAGACAATCACGATTTTGTACAACACACGTTGGCAAAAGTACTGCAGAGGGTAAAGACAGGAAGACGGTTACTCGTTCACGAGACATTATTATGGTCAGTGAGCGAGACACATCGCTACGGTGTCTAGCGGAGTGCTGCACGATCTTTCTCGCTCAGTGTCAGAACGGAAACTGAGCTGTGAAATCAGGCTGCCCTTGGCTTTTATTGGGGTTTCCGGGACGCTGGAAACTCTGCAACTGTGACAGAGTTGACTGTGCTTGCACGGTCGACTCTGTAAATGCTTTTTACACTTCGGAAAGCTTTTTGTTGGGAGCTTAGACCTTTAAAGTATTTGCATCTTGTACCCTTGTCAGTTCTAGGCTGTATTGGATTCAGCGGTAGTGACTGGTGGATCGGCGGTGGTGATCTTGTTCTCACCGCGAGGCCAGTGATGAGGGGTAGGGGAGATGGAGGAGGGGGTGAGAGTGGGGTGGGAAGGGGGAAGGATGGTGTTGTTCAACACTCAATACCGCAATAAAGCAGGTTTTGACACCCATCGTAGAAAGACGTTTCCCATATACTCCCCTCATCCCCCCACCCCCTGAAAAAAAGAAGAAATCTGGGAAGGTAACAAAAAAAAAATGTGTGTGCGTCACCGTTTTTTTTTTTTTTTTTTTTAAAGGCCGTGACATAGTCTCTATTATCAGCCCGGCATTAAACGCAGTTACTCACAAACTGCACATCGCATAAAGGTAACCCTGAGCTAACGCGAGTCTACTGGAACGGGAATACCCGATTCCCCGGTTCGCGCTTCCCGAGAAATGCCTGGCAAACATGCGTAGACACATGTAGGCGCAATCGATTGCACTGAATGCGTGTAGACAGTTTTCGAGTGAGCGTACACATACCCGCACCATAGAGATCCACGGCTCGAGAAAACACTACACGGTCTGTGTGTCAGTGCAGTGGGGTAATATTACTCTTTGTACTGAGCGCAGCTAAATCGAGGTCATTTGACATTGATATATAACACGACCTGCTGCTGATATCGCACGTCCGTGTTTTGGGAGCGAAGACACCCACCCAGGAAGCTTCTCGACAAAGGCAAGGGTTTTGTTGATTCGTTTTGTTTCGATCGAACGTATGCGTTTCGTATTTGACAAAAGATAGTGGCTGCTGCGGTTGTCTTCCTTGTACTGTGTGACTCATACGTATATTTCGAGGCCGGTCAGATTACAGTATAAGGAGCTGAATGTTTTGCTCGACACGATACTGGCTTTCACCATAAAGACACTTTGAAATGTATATTTTCAGCAACAAAGTTCTGCGACCAGTAGAGTTGTAACAGAGGTCAAAAAATGACTCGTTCCGGACAAATATCGTCGTATTTCCATTTCGCCTAAGGCCTATCAATAAACAATTCTGACTCCAACTGACTAGCTATACGTTAAAGGTGAAGGACATTTGAAGAAGCTCCTGAATGATTGACAGCTCGCTCTCTCTCTCTCTCTCTCTCTCGTTTGTTCAGTGTGTGTGTGTGTGTGTGTGTGTGTGTGTGTGTGTGTGCCACGGTGTGTGTGTGTGTGTGTGCTCTTGTTGCATTGCGTTGCAATTACTTTGAACTTTACTTCGCTTCTTTGCATTTCCCCTGTACATGCTTGCTTCCGACTCTGACTTTCAAGCTTCAGCGACATCGTGTTTGGTTTCCATCTGCCAGTATTTTTCAGGAAGTAATTGATATGTTGTTGTTGGGTTTTTTTTTTTCACGCAGCCCATACAAAGCGCTAGCATGGCGTTCCCAGTCTCATGCTCTCTGCTCGCATGTCTTACGTCTGCCGTTTTAGTTTGGGGTAAGTAAATTTGTGTAGACACACTTAAACAGTGTTTTTAGTTGTTGGTTGTTGTTGTTTTTGACATTTCATTGTTTTGTCTGTTTGTTTGTTTGTTTGTTTGTTTGTTTGTTTGTTTGTTTGTTTGTTTGTTTGTTTACCGGCTATGGCGGATGGAGTTTTCTACCACAAAGGGTGATATCAACGAAGGGGCAATGAGAAAAAGGCCAGTACAAATGTTTGGCCCCAGCTGGGATTCGAACTCCCGACCCGAACATTAAAATTCCAACGCTCTACCATTTGGCGTTCCCGGCTCCCTTATGGCTCAGATGAAGATGATGGCATGATGATGATGGTGATGATGATGATGATATGGCTGGATTATTTTGTTATTGTTGTGTTTCTTGACGACGACAACGACGATGATGATGATGATGGTGGTGGTGATGGTGGTGGTGGTGATGATGATGATGATGATGATGATGATGATGATGATGATGATGATGATGATGATGATGATGATGCAGGAGATCCTGTAGACAAGAAGACCACGTGTTACGCCCGGCCAGCCTATCTAGGAGAACCAGGGACGATCAACTGTTATTTTGATGTTGACGTCACAACATTAGATTCCAGACCCAGTTTCAACGTCAGACGAGCCGACAATGAGGACTTTGATTATAACAGAGGTTTATCCTAGTACATTATACAGATTACTTTATGATAATTGACAATGAGGACTTCGATTATAACAGAGGTTTATCATAATATATACAGATTACTTTATGATAATTACATCTTCATGTTTAGCATTGAGAACAAACTTTTACAACAAATAATATTATATGCATTACTGACAGGATGACTGGTATCATGGTTATCAAGACTTAATGTTTGTGTTCAGAGAGTAGTGTATGGATGAAGATGATTGAAGAATGTAATAGGTTTGTTTGTTGTTGTTTTCGGGGTTTTGGTCGGGTTCTTTTCAGTTTGTTTGTTGTGTTTTTGTTGTGTTTTTGTTGTGTTTTTGTTGTTTTTTTGTTTTTGTTTGTTTGTTTGTTTGTTTGTTTGTTTTTTTGGGTGGGGGTGGGGGGTGGGATGGGGTTGTGGTTTTGGTGGTGGTGGTGGTGGTGGTGGTGGTGGTGTGTGTGTGTGTGTGTGTGTGTGTGTGTGTGTGTGTGTGTGTGTGTGTGTGGTGTTTTTGTTGCTTTTTGTTGCTTTTTTCCCCAGCAAAGGAGCGTCTTTCCATGCACAGTACTTGCAGCATCCGTTGCATTTTTATTTATTTTTTGCTAGGTAATCAAATGCTCAGTTAGTGACAGTGTTTAATTAGAGAAGAATGTAGGTAGGTAGGTAGGCAGCATAAACATCAGGTGCATAGAATACACATGATTGCTGTTTTGTAGTATCATGTTTTTTCTGGAGAGTATCAGGTTAATTTAAAGAAGTCTGTAAAAGGAAACAACAGTTGTATTGTGTCTGTTCTGACAGATACTGTACTGGACTGTGACTGGATCGAAGAGGAACAACTGTGCATGACAATCAAAGATGGCTACCGGTTTGACGGGAGGATCAGCAACAAACTAACCATCATCATGGACAACGTGACACAGGAACAAGCTGGGCAGTACTATTGTCAGCTTGTACACCCTTCTGGGGCTGGGGACATCGAGCGATGTACTTTGACTGTGACTGGTAAATCATAGCGTTAAACGAGTGTGTTTGTTAGTTTTGTTTTGTTTCTTTTGTGTGTTTGCTTTTGAAGGCTTTTATTCGTTAGGGTTTTCAGCTTTCTGAGATTTGTATATAAGTGTTCAACTTATTTATTTATAATCGTAAATGATTTAAACCTAGGAAATAAACGGATGTTTTATACTGACTAAGATGTGTATGGATGCCAGCTAATGTCAAGTTAAGATTGCAAAATTGATAAACTGTTTACTTTTATTGGTTTTTTTTTTTCTCACTTTTTTTAAGGTTTTTGTAGATTGTTCGAAGCTTTTATTTATTTTTACCATTATTTTTTTAGTATTCTAAATTATTTTGACCGAGGAAATAAACGGATATATGTATATTGACTGAGGTCTAGATGTGTATAGATGCGTATATATTGTGTTCCACAGGTGAATAGGGTAAGACGCCAGCACCAAGTTAAGTTTTAGAATTGATAAACTGTCTCTGCATCTGAGAATGTGCAGCTGTTACGATGCAAAGGAGAAAATATCTCTGTACTTGAAAGAAGTTTTGTTAATGGTCAACACTTCTTTCGCTGTGCCACTGATTGTCAGAGATAAACAGGCAGTTACGATATAAACTAACATGCAAATCGAGTCATGAAAGTAACTTTTAGGTGGTTAATTTGTCTTATTCAGAGAGAACGGAACCAAGACCTACTCTACCATGGACAAGGAGACCTTCCACAACTACTGTGATTCCAACAGAAGAGAGAAGAGGTAGCTTTTTAGAAAACCTTATGGGTTTTGCTGTTGTCAAATTCAAATTCAAATTTGAATCCAAAAATAAATTATTGTCTGTCCTAAAAATACACCATTTAAAAACTGAAAAAGTCTTCAGACACACCTATTCGCTCCGCTCATTATAATGTGATTTAATATTTCAAAAAACAATCGTGTAGAATTAGTAGTAAAACGTTAATTATGTGGAAACATTTCCAGCCCTTTCATATACAGTGGGACATGTAGTCTGCTCAATTTGTGTGCGTGGCAGGGGAGATAATCTGTCTGGAGGGTGATGCAAAACGATATACATGTTTAGAACAGGTGCATTGCTTTATTATTTTAATATTGCGTCATATTGATACAATATTTGGGGGGAGGAAAGTGACATAGATATTAATTTCCAAGTATCCTTTGTTATGAAAACGTCACTTATATTTTGTATTATTTAATAATTTGCTTTAGTCAACTATTGAAATAACACAGTATAAATATAAATATCTGAAAGCAGCTTTAGATGCAGACATAGTCTAGCGAGGGAAATATTATGATTCCCGATTGTGTTTACATTTATAAATGTGCTATCTGCGTGTTTGTTTGTTTTTTGGTTGTTTTTTTTTTTTTTTCATGCTACAACACATAGCCTCTTCATACACATGTATTTAAAAACTGCTGATTTTATTTGTTTGAGAATAACATTATCATGGACTGGTGCTTTGTTCAGGAAAAGTAATGGCATATTATGGCATAATATGACTGATGGACCTGGAGAGTAATATGATTAGCACTGCAGCCTCGAACTTAGTTTGGGTGCATGTGCGTTAAAACAAAGGCACCACAACACCTTAACAGCTTGTCATTTTTTTTCTGTTTTTCAGGGAAGCTTGAAGCAAAAGATGGAGGCCTTGGGTTACCACTGACCATCGCCATACCCGTGATTATTGTCGTTCTGGTCCTGGCGGTTGTGATTTTGGTGTACATGTTCCGGAGAAGGTAAGCATAAACATTACACCAGCAGATATAGTTGCAATCTTATGTGTGTTATCTTTTTATGTCTCCCTGCAATGCTGGATGAAAAAAGTTGGTGGTTTTGGGTGTGTTTTTTGTTTGTTTGTTTGTTTTTAGTTCTTTCTCAGAATTTCTTCTCATAAAAAGAAAGTTACAGAAAAGGAAACATCAGCTTGAACAAAGAAAGCAAAAATATTACGAGAAAAAGTAATGTTCCTTGTTGTTTCATCAGAGACAGCACATAGTATGAAGGTGTCTTAAAGGTACTAAATTCAGTTGACGCTCAGGTGTATTCCTCAGTGCGCACGACTTTGTGTGTTCCAGACATATCCGTGATGATCCAGAAAAAGCAAGCGAACATGGAGACATTGGATCCATAAGCAAAAAGGACTTAGAGAAAGGACTCAGTGACATCGAAGATGTTTTCACGGACGATACTAATCAGACAAACGTCAACAGCACAGTGAATGAACCTCTGCTTTCAAATAGCCCTGCAGATGACGAAACTCCCGCAGATGACGAAAGACAAGAACCTTCAGCAGAAAATGACGACGGCTCAGGGTATGTCCGTTTAGCTAACCAAGATCAGGATCCTGATCGCAACGTGGTTGTGTCCCTTGAGCTGCCGACTCAAGCGGGTGGCGACAACGAACAAGGAGAAGATGAAATATCAGACGAGGATGAGGACGACGGGATAGAGGAGGCACTGGAGAAAGCAGACAAAGCTGGTCCCCTGTCTCTAGGAACACCACGGACACGGAGAATCCAGAAGAAACTGAAACCTGTCGTCAATGAAATCAAGGAACATGGAGTTGAATTCCTACACCCTGTGCCGGACGAGTTCAAGAGACAGAGTGCTCAGAGGGAACCGAGAAATGTGCAGACATAAGCAATGAAAACTTACATAACAAGTTTACATATTGCCTGATTAGTTTTATTCGGTGGATTGAGAAGAAGAAGTATTGGCAAACAGTCGAATCTCTATGTACAGACTGTGCCCATGGCTTTGAGGCCCATCATGGGTTTGTTTCAATGACACGAGTAGAGCCAAGCCTTTTCCACTGTAATCTCTTTTCGACGAGTTCGGCTGCCATATTGAAAACGCCAGTTGCCCCCCACCCCCACCCCCCATCTGCCCACCTCCCTACTTCCCTATAAAACTCTGTCCATTCAGGAAACAGCAACAACATCACCAAAAGCGTCCGATTGAGATGGCGTTTACCATTAATTTTCTTCAACATAACTCTGTAGATTGGAAACTGCTTATTGTTATCTGTTGTAGGATAGAAAAATCGTGAGTATTGAAAAGTGTACACGGGAGTGTGGGAATGTCTGAGTCCAACAGCTGAACACACTACAGCTGCTACAACCCCTCGACTGATGGACATGAAAGTCTTGCCTCACAATGTAAATACACTTTGATATTACAATTATTTCACTCTAAGTTTTCTTATTACACAGGGGTAATTTTGGTCATAAATATTATTTTATCATCTTTCTCAACCAAATCCTTACCGATCACTAATAACATGTGTCATAAAGTTGTGAACTTAACATTTAAAACCAAACACAATATCATGAACAGCGTCAGTGCTGCTTTTTGCTAAAGTAAGAAGAGGGCAATGTTTTAAGAGTCATTTTTCATTTTCACGCTGTACAGGCATGGAGCTACCTTGTAAATACTATTCAAATTTTCAGGTTTTTCACTATTGATAAGTTTACTGTTCTTTCAGTGTGTTGTTGTTTGTAGTTGTTCTTTGTTTGTTTGTTTGGTTGGTTTCTTGTTTCGAGGTTATTTTTTTCTTTGTTTTAGTCTGTTTTAAACTATGCATAATGTATTTTGCACTGATATGAACACAAGCTGGGCAGATTACTTCCCTTGAGCTAACGAGTCCACTAGATGGTGAATGCATGTAGACATGTTGCAGTCTTGGTCTACTAACTGCCGCACGGACGGAATAACTAAGGGGCGCTTTCTTTGCGCTCGCTTCACGTGTGTGTGCACAATACGGGAAAAAGCTATGTAGTATACGTTCATCTTTCAAAATGTAATTGATTTTTCTATTTGTGTTTTTGCAGCTTGTGTGAATCTAAATTAGTTATTAAAGATTATCTGTACGTATCAGTGTGTGTGTGTGTGTGTGTGTGTGTGTGTGTGTGTGTGTGTGTGTGTGTGAGAGAGAGAGAGAGAGAGAGAGAGAGAGAAGCGCTCATCGAGAGAGAGAGAGAGAGAGAGTAGCGCTCATCATAGAAATTGTTACACTTGTTTAATAAGAATCACAGTAGCCAACACCGCTACTCACGGTTGTGACTTAGTTTATTTTTTTAATGGTTTTATGAGGTTGTACTTTGTATTGACTTTGTTTCTTTTCGTTTACTATTCTGCGTTGTATCTGTGACGTCATGTTTTTGTCGTTATGGTCTGTCTGTAAAATAAATGTGTGATGCAGTGTGACGTCTTTTTGGAAATTGGTGTTGTCAGTTTCTGTCACGACAAGTGGCCATCATATTGTACCTTGTGTTTGAGTAGAGTAAACGGCCATCACAGTTTTAATACTAATATCCCTTTACAGAGAGTGTTCTGCTGATAGAATCGTTACATCGTTTAGCATGTTGTCAGTGGCAATAATATTTTGAGCAACTGCAAGCATTTCGAATGCCACTAGAACATTGCTCTTTCACATTGTGTTTTGTTGTGTGATTATTACTTGGTTGTGTGGTTCTTTTGAGTGTAATTTGAGCTTTTGACAGTATTGTATCTGTTGCCAACTTATTAGCTCTCGCATTTTCTTTTCAATGTCTCCACTTTTATTTAATGCGGCTGGCAAAAATCCTTATTGGACACGTCTCCAAAATTTTGAAACTAGTTCAATTTTAAAGAGGTATCACGCACAAGTTGTGCTCATATTTATTTGTAATTGACATTTGTTCAGGTGGAAATATTCAGTCTCGAGTGAGACTCGTGCTGGAAAAAAATCACTGGCTGTGTTTTAGTCGTACAATTTTGATAACATTTTTGAGATTTTGCAGTATCAGTAGTGTAGTGTGAGAAAGGGAATGAAAATCGCGCGCGTACGTGTGTGTGTGTGTGTGTGTGTGTGTGTGTGTGTGTGTGTGTGTGTGTGTGTGTGCTGCAGTTCTCAGTGTTGCTTTTGACATGTTTATTGAAAAACTGTAACCGAAGTAATTTTTTTTGCACTTTGCAAAGTACAGTTTCTTGCATTGGATTTAGTCTGTGTGTGTGTGTGTGTGTGTGTGTGTGTGTGTGTGTGTGTGTGTGTGTGTGTGTGTGTGTGTGTGACGAATAACAGCTAGTTTTCTTTTTAAAAGATGACAATGGCGCCTGTTCCTAATAAAACTATATATGTTCCTTACAAGAGTGTGCTCATGAGACACATCTTTTAAAAAAATAACCGCTCCGCAAAGTCGCAGTACGTTCCTCAGAAATGAGTAATACAAAATATAAATAGACTGACCCACATACACTGCACAAACACACGCCAAGGTAATCCTATCTCCCCCTCGCTAACCTCACCTCTATCAAATATCGCACAGCTAAGTCCTTGAACTTAATGATATAGACTTGTTTTCTGGTGTGCACATTGCATGGGGAATAATGTCCGTGTTCAGTACTGAGAGAGAGAGAGAGAGAGAGAGAGAGAGAGAGAGAGAGTTCGACATTTTATTGATCAGCCCGTTGAGCCATATCGGTGGAGTGAGTTTTTTTTTTTTTTTTTTTTTTAATCCAGTTATATAGTACATACCTGGTCCTCTCTCAACAGTCATCGTGATCGGATAGGGGGTAACAAGATTTACAGCTGCAGACATACAGACATGAGAGAGAGAGAGAGAGCCTTCCACCAGTGTGGTGTGCGATGCGATACCTATGTTTACTGGGCGCCAGGGTGCGCATATACATGGTTTCTGAAAAAAAAGCCCCGACCGAGCATAAACGCAGTTCCTGAGAAAAGGCCAATTTAAAGTGAACTAGATAAATGACATGACCTCAAACCACCAGATTTTCTGCCCTTTGGGTAACTTGCCCAACTCTTTACCCCCTTCGTCCTTGTGACACCCTCCCATTAGGCGGCAAGCCCCGCCCCTTCCTGACCTCAAGCGGTGAACCTGTGCACACAGTAGGCCTCGGGTGTTTGGTACATGACTTTTCTGGCACACTTGGTGAGCATACTATTAACGGTGTAAGCTACACAACACAAAGCACCTTTAATTTCCTATTATACATTGTACTTACATGGTTAAGAAATAAATAAATTCAAGTCAAAAATCATATTCACAGTGTGAGAAAATTGAACTTGCAAGCATTGAGATGTCTGCTTTTCACAACTGTTTGTAACACGTCGTATTAGTTGGGTCTTATATTAAGGGTCCAGGCACGGGTATAGTATACAACAGCATTCCAGAGCGACGTATTCAGTATAGCATCATTTTAACACTTTTCATTAGATGAAAGTGCGCCTCTGGAACACCCCTTCTGGAAACCGGCTGGCTTACAGACAGAGTAAACGTTGTTGTCAACGACAGACACTTACACTGACTTTCAGATTAATGATTACTTAAATTTATCCACCATGGGGAAATTATGAAGCACATAAGGGAAATGAAATGGGGACAATGACAATGATCATTGTTTTGACAAAAGGAGGAAGTTTTAACACATAGGTCAATTTTCTAACTTGCCGTTGCAACAACTACAACAACCAAGGAAAACTAAGAAAAACACGATAATACACTGAAACCAAAATTAAACACGCTCACATACATACATAGAGCTGGAACAAATATTCCGGAATTCCGAGACAGAGAAATGAAATGAAATGAAATGGTAAAAAGTTATTGATCAAAAGACCAGTTTTCAAACTTGCCGTTGCTAAATCTACAAAAAGAAGTCTAAATCTACATCAAAAGAGTTCTAAGACCACACACACACACACACACACACACACACACTGAATTCATCAATACATGCCAAACATTCGAAATAAGCCATCAAAAGCAAACATAATTATTTGAAAAAAAAATGCTAGCAAGCACACGAATGCTTTCCATAGGATAATATATTATGATTATGGATAATTTAGCCCTGACATATGTTTGAAAAGACTGTTCTTGAATGCGGAGAGTGATTTTGCATTTCTGATATTTTCTGGAAGCGAGTTCCAAAGAAAAGTGCCTGAATATGAGAGGCTTGATTTGTACATATTTATCCGAGGAAATGGAACTTTAAAATGTTGCCCGGATCTTGGCTGTGGACACAATGGTTTTGAAAATAATTTGACAAGATACACCGGGCTGGAATGTTTGTACAGTTTGTACAGTTTGTACATAAATATGCATTTGTTATAGTCAAGCTGAAGTTTCAGGGAAAGCATTTCTAGTGTGCTAAGCTTCTGATCCGTGGAAAGATTTGGATCAGGCAACAGCAACTTCGCTGCTCTCCTATGCAGAGAATTCAATCTTTTCAAGTGAACATCGCTTGAACCATCCCACACTGTTAATACATAGTCGATGTGAGACTTTATATGGGCATTATAAAACATTATCCATGCATCGATATCCGCGATAAACCTCAGCTTTGATAACATAAACAAATTGGAAAAACCCCTTGCACACATTGTTAATGTGGTACTGCCATCTAAGCTGATTGTCAACATTGAGTCCTAGTAGGCGCTGTTCAGTCACCTGCACTATGGTGGTGTCGTTCAGGGACAGGTCGAGAGACAGGGGGGAGAGCTGATGCTTCTGGCGAGTTGCTATAATCATACATTTGGTGTTTGATGGGTTTAAAATCATGGAGTTGGAGGAGCACCAATCTGAGACCTCGTGTAAACTTTGCTGAAGGCGTGAGTTAACAGCTGTTAAATTTTTACCAGGTGTATGGACAGTTGCATCATCCGCGAACAAATCGCACGCAGCCTGTTTGTCAGTAAGTTGTAGAGGCAGGTCATTAATAAATAGACAAAAGAGTAATGGCCCGAGGACAGAGCCCTGAGGAACACCATGTTTCACAATACCTTCAGATGAGTGTTGTCCGTTTAATAGAACCTTTTGTTGTCTGTCTGACAGGTACGATTTAAAAAATGATAATGAATCGGATAAATAGAGTTTTTCTGGGAGAATGTCGTGATTAACTAAATCCAAGGCTTTTCGAAAGTCTAAAAATATGGCACCAGTCATTTCAGAGTTACTCATGGCCGTTAGCCAGGTATCTACTAAACGCGTCAGAGCTGTATGGCAGGAGTGTTTCGGGCGGAAGCCAGACTGGAGTAGATAGAGAAGAGAACAGTTTTCTAGGGGCGCAATTTTCGTGCGGTTTCTGACTTGCATGGTCACAGCACACGTACAATACGATAATAGCCAACATCTGCTGTTGTTTGCGATGCACCTGTGTACACCTTTTTGTGATACCGCTGGGAAAAACGACAACAGAACCGCAAAATAGTCCAGGTGTTAGTTCCTCAAGGCTTTGCTCTTTTTTCAAGCTACGTGTTATTATAAAGCGGACTGGAAAAATAACGATAGCAAAAGGTATCCGTGTAACAGGGTTTGCCACAGACACCGTTGTTCATCGCACACCTGGTTCTCGTGAAATTCGATTGCATGCTTGTAATACCCCGTGCACTTGGCCCTCCCAGCCCAGTAACAGTAGGCAGTGAAACAAATCTTAGCCCCACACCCTACTTTCAGCTCCACCTCCACCCACCCACCCGGATTAGTTCTATGACTGTTTAGCTGTAGACCACCTCGACGATGGCATGTGTTTATCGGCTTTAAAACTGTACTCTCTTTCGGGGAAACACCGTTCATAATTTATAGGCTTATTGCCCAGCAGTAAAGGGTTGCAGTTATCAAGTATCTCTTATAGGTGCGTTATACCAATGGCAACAAACACAACAATGCGTTTTACATGTAACATGATTGTGAGATTGGCAGACGACCTGTGAGTGTCCAAACAACTGTGCTAAAGCGGTCTCTTACCCCCCGCCCCCCCCCCCCCCCCACACACACACACACCACCACCACCACCACCACCACCAACCGGCTGCCACATGCACACACCGACCCAACCACCACCAAAAACAAAACTACGGACTCCGCTGTGTGAACAAAAGCAGGAAATTATTAAACACAGTACTAGTGAACCCGAAGTGAACTAGCGAACATGCAAAGACAGCAAACTATCGGGATCTGTGTGAATACGACCAGTACATACAGAAATTTTTTTCTGTCTCTCTGTAAAACAAAGCTTTTCATAAAGATCACAGTCTCTTTTGTTCAGCTTTTGCTTGTGTTGGCCCCATCCAGACTCAAAACGCATAACGTTTTACCGTTAGTTTTCTTTTCCACTGTCCATACAGATACAAGCAGTAAACACATCACATGAAAATAATCATCTCTAAAATAGAAATAAATCATAATAAAATTATACACCCTATATTCATAGGGCCTGGATATTGTGATTTGTTTTGTTTGTTTGTTTGTTTGTTTGTTTGTTTGTTTGTGAGATCGAGAAAAAATGAACAATAAAGAGAGAGAGAGAGAGAATTAGTGAATCAATGTAACTTTATTTTACAACGGTAGAGGCAGTTGACGTCAGATAGTCAGTTTTCATACCTGCTGTTGCTAAAGAAAAAATACTATTGTTTAAGTAATGAGAGAGAGAGAGAGAAAGGTATTTCGAGCTGGGTTGAACTTGGCAAAGTTTCAAGAAGATATGAAAGACACGGAAGATTTCGATAGTCTGGCTGACCCGACAGGGGAGCGTGTGATTTTTTTAAAGGATGCAAACAAAACAAGACGCAAGAAAAAAAAAACAACAAAAAAACAGCGCGCTCAGAAGTGCCCTATTTGCATGAACTGTAAAATCTTCCCTGTCACTGAAATGAAAGCCCGTGTATATAACCCAGCAGTTAATGTTTATGTGAAACCAATGGCGACCTGTCCAAAAAAAAAAAAGTGTTTTACATGTACCCTGATTGCGAGACAACCTCTGTGTTTGGGGCTAACGTAAGCATTGGTAATTAAGTAATGCGAGAACCCATGAGGTTATGAGGGAAGGTTAAAAATCTATTTGGAATGACACCTATCAAATATTAGAACTAAAGTCGTGCGAGGAAAGTAAGCAGACCTGGTCGTTAGACCTATACATAAAACATTATGTACAGGTTGTCAGAGGGTTGTTCGTGAGTTCTAAAAATTCTGTAATAAACAAAACTACGGTCAACCCTTAGACCTGCAAAAACAAATTACATAAATGAAAAACCATCATAAACCCGAACGGCACCATGGCAAACATCAAAAGTGAATCTACAACAGAAGACTGAGACGATCGAGAAATATGAAAGTTGCCAGCTTAAAGAACAGAGAGAGAGAGAGAGAGAGAGAGAGAGAGTTCTTGATCAGTAAATCAAACGCTATCATTTGTGAACAAATAAGGCTCAAGTGGTGAAAACACAAGTCTTCAAAACACTTGAGTTCAAGGTTGTGTCTACAACAGTACACACACACACGCTTCTCCACCACCCAATTCTGGACACATTGTACCCTTCCTGACTATTGCACAACCCTCCTACTGCCTTAATCAGGCACGTCCCTCCTTCTCTCCACCCCACTCACGTGATCTCAAGCACCCTGTACAGCCTTTTAGTGCACAGCATTTAATGCTTGTTTAAATAAGTGAGACACAGCACACGCCTGGCGTCTCAACCCAAGACGAATGGCATCGTAATCAGAATCGTAAAAGGCAGCTTGTCTTGTCCATCAAATTCAGTGTTCGTTCTCCTGAATATTCCTTTTCTGTGATAGGCTCGCCGGGTGCATGCATTGCAAAATGGAAAATAGTTTTGTCTCTCTTGGTTGGATAGCACACTTGCACCATGTCTACATCACACAATTTTGAGCCTGGTGGTCTTGCTTTAGATTAAAGAACACGACTCTGAATGTGACTGCACATGTATTGCAAAGCTGTATGCGAATACGTTTATAGTACTATATGTTTCGGGACATTCGAGCTGATTCCCCCGGGGGAAGCGCGTCGCCGCCGTGCAGCGCCACCCAACCTACCTATTCTGCTTAATGTAATTGTGCTGGGAGAGAAAAATCTGATAATCCAGAGAAACCTCAGAATCAACAGCACGGTAGCCAGGAAGAACCGGTATCATAGGGGTGACGTCCCACTCGCTATCTATTAGATCGTCGTTCAACTGTGTTTCAGCTATCAGGTTTTACCTATCGTTTATACTGCACGGTCACGTTGATATCCACGTGTGTCATGCGTTAAAAAAAATTCGACAATAACGCTTACGCTTGCTGGGTTAAGTGGCAGAGAAATGTAACTCTATACCACCCCGCAGATCATGGTCAGCGTTTCAAGCAGCCCGTACGCGAAACCAATGGCAACATACAAAACTTTTTTAAACTGTGCCTGTGCTGTTATTGTGAGCTGCCGCAAGGTAAAGGTCGACGCTCAACTGAGCTGCACAAATGCAGAATGGAAGCCCGTATGGTCATTCGAAGAGAGACAGACAGACAGACAGGCTGACAGACAGACAGAAAGCAGACAAAAACGGTAAGGCTGATTCATTGTTATTACAGTAGTTAGGGATTCCTGCGTATCTTACAATTTATCCTGGATATTTACCGGCTCGAGCATTACATACGTAACAACAACGAAGGCAGAATGTGAACCCACACTACTCGTATGATCATAGAATAACACCAAACAGGCAACAAAATTAATAATGAGAACAAACAAGAGAGAGAGAGAGAGATTGATATGCCTTAGGCTATAAATACAATTCAAGACGGTGTGGTATACTGTTGCCGAACTAAACTATAGTGGTAGGGGGGCAGCTTTGTGGAAAGGTCGGCTCACAAGCGAGCGAGAGAGAGAGAGAAAAGAGGGGGGGGGGGGGGGTAGGTAGGTAAACTATGTATGTGTTTAAGACACGTATCGCAACAGGGCGAGGGAGCGAGCGAGGGCAGTCGGGAGCTTCGAGACTGGCCAGCGCAAACCTATTTTGAGCACACTAGGAGAGAAAAAGTAGGTCAAGAAAACGACCAAAGGTGTCTGCGTTGCTGTTCAAGTTAACTGGGTAAGTCACTGCAATTTGTCTTCAAACATACCATCTCTTGGCCACTTATAGAAAATTAATTATACAATTTATGTCCACATCATACGGAGGGATATTGCATTTGCAATACGCTCACACTCATTTACCATTTGCGCTTCTTCAAAACAAGAAACCTGAGTTTCTGAATATTTGTTGTAACCTAATGTTGTGTACACGAAGTCAAGGCGGTAACGATATTGTAAATTATGCGGAAGGTGTGGTCGAAAAAAAGGAGGGGAGGGGGTGGGGAGGGTACCACTCCTGAGGTTGTAACTCGGTGAGCGAAGTGGTACTCCGTTTGAAAACTACAAATATTGCAGCTTTTAACGCTAAAGACATCACGTCTGCTGTTCTGGGGCGAGCACCCAGTTTGCTCGGTTAGGTCCGTCCTGACATTTAACAGGCCTCTAACTTTCTAACGTATGATTTGATTCATCGAACGGCCAAAAGAAAACATTTTCAAAGACACGTTTTCATCTCTCTTTCTCTCTCTCTCTCCCTCCTTGGAAAATAAAGTTTCGTTCGTTCGTTCGTTCGTTCTCTCTCTCTCTCTCTCTCTCTCTCACACACACACACACACACACACACACACACACACACACACACACACACACATGCGATACTGGGGGAGTCACTTGCAAAGATCTTGTCACCAGCTGCCGTGTTGACATCTAGTTGCTGATAAACAAACACGAATTTAAGTAACAAAACCCCACAGGCAGACACGGTTTACAGATCTAAGCTCCCAACAAAAAGCTTTCCGAAGGGTGGGTGGGTGGGTGTTTGGGGGTTTAACGTCCTTTTCCACCACATACGGGTGATATCAAAGACGAGGCAACGATGAAAAAGCCAGCACAAATATTTGGCCCCAGCCGGGAAGCTTTCCGAAGTGTGAAAACAAATTACAGAGTCGACCGTGCAAGCACAGCCAACTCTGTTACAGTTGCAGAGTTTTCAGCGTCCCTGAAACCCAAGTGAAAGCCAAGGGCAGCCTGATTTCACAGCTCAGTTTGCGTTTTGAAACAGCGAGAAAGATCGTGCAGCACTCAACATCAGCTAGACACTGTTGCGATGTGTTTCGCTCACTGTCCAAAAGCCAAATAACATGTCACGGAAAACCCGTGCTCCGGTTTTATAAGGGTCCCCGAAGCGCTGAAAACTGCCACTGTGACAGAGTTGCTATGGATTATGCACAGTCAAAGGAGTCGCAGTTTTAAAAAACGCAATCTTCGCGGCTTTTTGCTGAGATTGCAGACCTTTAAGCTCGTGAGTCGGGTTCACATATGTCAAACAAAGGGAGGCTGGTCATCCGGATGGAGATGTCCTTTTTTTGGAAGCAGAGACAGATTTCGCAAAATTGTTTTAAATAGCAGTGTTGTTTTCATAGTGCATGTTTGAGGCTTCCGTGCCATCTGTCACTTCCATCGACGGTTCAGATGCAGCAGTAGTAATTCTGTGCACTGTCCCGGTCATTGGCATATACCCGCTCTCAGGATCTTCTGTTCTGTCTTCATCTTTCTTCTTCATTTTCGTCATCGTCATGTCTGGATGGCTCCAGAGAACAAGCAGCTACAGTGTCCGAGCTCACCACAAGCGAACTGTCCGTGGAATTTGTGCCTCTCGCAAAAGACCGTGCAGTTTCTCCCCCAAGTCCTGCGGTGTCAACTTGGCGAAGAGTGCTGTTTTCATAGAGTGGAGTCGCTTTGGCTGCATCGTCTGTCCCCTCCATGACTACGTGTGATACAGACGGGTGTAGGTAGTCTTCGGAGAGAGCTGGCCACAGACAGGGACGGGGTAACTCTGAAACAACAATGAGGTTAATGTAAGGTAAAACTGCACATACTATATACCCGTACATCTCTCTGTCTGTCTTGTCTCTGGGGAAGCCGGGATAGCCAAATGGTACGGTGTTGGACTTTCAATGCTTGGGTCTTGAGTTAGAATCCAGGCTGGTTCCAAATATTTGTGCTGGTCTTTTTCTCGTTGCCCCGTCTTTGATATGACCCATTCATGGTGGAAAAGGACGTTAAACTCCCAAACACCCACACCCCCTGTCTGTCTATGTTTATCTGTTCATCTGTTTGTCTGTCTATTTCTAAATGATATCAGTTACTGTAAAAACGTCGGCAATATCAAATCAATCTAAACGCTCACGCACGCGTTTTGAAACACACACACACACACACACACACACACACACACACACACCTGGAGATGGTGTAGGAGGGTCATCCCGAACCTCCCAGTAGAAATTTGACTCTTGGCTAAATCGACGGTTTTCGTTATCTTCGTCTGCCTCGTTTACCTGTGGCCTCAGAACGTCCAGTGGATTCACGGGCTCGAATTGTGCTAGTGCGCTTGGTCGGATGTGTTCTTCACTTCTGCGACCTAGTATGAGGACATTGGTTGGGTGAATATTCTGTAAAACAGTTCTGCATAATGTTCATGTTCATGGTGTAGTCAACGAGGAAATGAAATCAAATACATCACATACACACAGTAGATACCTTGAGCCGGGCGCACGTGAATAAAATGACAAGAATGGTAGATAAAGTACAAGGTGATAACAATTTTTAACCTAACTTTCATATTTTGTTGGCTGGTTTGTTGTCTTTATATTAAGGGCTTATAAGTTCATGTTAAAGCACACAAAAAGATTGGTAAGTAAACCAGCAACAGGCCTTTATTTCTATGCTCATACATTGCTCAATGCTGTTTTGGTCGTGTCTGACATTGTACACGTACTATGAACATCTGCACAGTGACAGCATCTTACCGCTGACTCAAGTGAAAGCTCTACGCGATGTGGAAATGAAGAAATCAGGTACTGTTGCGAATGGTCATCCGCTGAATTTGAGAATTTGATTTTTGCCTGCTCACAGATCATGCAGACTGCAGTGTATTGCAGTGTAGAGTTCTACTGATAAACTAATTATAACATATAGGGGTCTAAGAAGCACGACTATTTCGAGGTAAGCCGTTATAAATCATCTACTTGTAATCCTGGAATATGTGCGTTTATATAAGCGCATAAAACTAGAAAGTAGTGATACTGTTGCGTTATGGCAAGACTTGAGTACTCATGTACTTATTCACTCATCCAAGTATCTCACCTCTTCTCATGCAGGCGATGCTGATGGTAATTGCTAAGGCAACAATACCCACACTTGCAACCACCATAAAGTCCACACCAAATAGAAAAGGCACAGGGTCACCGGAAACGTTGTTTGTTACCGTGACGACGTACACAGCTGGAAAATCTATGAGAATCATTACACAAAAAAGCTCCAACATAATCAAGTTGAAAACCTGTGCGAACGCCGTGCAGAACAATAGTACAATACCTTCAATAATGGCGGCATACAATTATTAAACAAATATTTATTCAGATTAAAATCGAACGTCCGGACAAATTCAAACAGTGATAGCAATTTCAAAGATAATGTGACTCTGGGTACGAACTTCGATCATCCTTTGCTCCAGTACAAATTCAAATGGCAAATAAATCTGTTATTTTGGGAATGATTTACAAAAATCACGACCATGACAAGTTGAATACATAAATCACGTGTCGGAAGAGGGAGCATGTCGATATGGTTATGGTTCCCGGAGCTTCCAAAACCTAAACCTAACCCTAACCTTAAACCTAGCCCCAAATGTAAAACTGAACCTAACCCAATATTATCCTAGCCACTGTATGGTTGAGAAGAATCCTTCCGAACTCAGACGTTTTTTTTTTTTTTTTGGGGGGGGGGGGGGGCTGTATTTTCCTGAGCCTGCGAAGAGTTTAGCTAAAATATTAAGACTCTTCTTATTCTCATATGACTTGTGATTTGTATTTCCCACCTGATACTCTGCTGCTGCCAGTGCGGAGACTAGCAGCCACGTTGTTCTCAGTAACAGCTGTAACGCTGTCGCCTCTCTTGGAGTCTGGTTGAACTAAATACATACAGTGACAATATATTCTTAGATGTTTTCTGGATTACAACATTTTGTTCAAACACGAACACACACACACACACACACACACACACACACACACACACACACACACACACACACACACACACACACACACACACCTCTCTCTCTCTCTCTCTCTCTCTCTCTTTCGTGGCTGATTAACATACGCAATCTTCTGTATTAGAGTTTGAGACTTTATAGAACTGAAACACATACCATATCAACTTTTTGTTTCTAATTACCTGTCTCCTGGACCATCTTAAACTGTGTAAACTAACATTCTCTAATTACACGGAATAAGTTGTCGATTATTTGCACAGTTTTGCACCTGAGTTCCTGCTGCTTCCGGTGTGGACACTGACAGTGGAATCAGTCTTGCTGTTAGTTACTCGTCCCAAACTGTCGTATGTCTTGGTTTCTGTGCGACATGAATGCAACATAAGGAAGTTGTATCTTGTCGTAGGTTTTTCTCTGAATTTTAAAGTGGTATTATTATTATTATTATTATTGGTGGGGGGAGGTAGAGAGAGGGTGGTTAAGTGTGTGCAAGGCAGATGTCATCGGAGTGTGTGTGTGTGTGTGTGTGTGTGTGTGTGTGTGTGAGAGAGAGAGAGAGAGAGAGAGAGAGAGAGAGAGAGTACCTGAAACAACGAATTCTACGTTTTTCATATCTGCCACCTTTGGGTCGGTCCGCCATAACCATGTGGTATTGTCGTTTTGATCCACCGTCTTTCGTAGAATGTACTCCCCTTTCCTTTTGGAACATCTACACGTATTACTTGTCAGCGATTTGCAACTGCCTTTTGAATTCCGAATTGTGCAGATGTCTCCAAAAACAGCAGTTTGATTCTCTGTTTTCGCCTTTTGCATTCGGGCTACTATGATCCAGAATTTATCAGGAAATTACAATTTCCGTCGAGCGTAAAGTTCAATGAAACGGTGGATTCTTCTTCCGCCACGAGAACTGAATCACGTAAATTCGAGGAGATAATCGAAAAGGCACCTGAAAATGGCACAAAACTGTTTCTCAGCATAATTTGGTTTGAAATTTATTCAGACATGACGCAGCATAAGCTTACTATAGCCACTGAATGTGACAGAAGTCCGTGATCAGTGAGCTCATAATATTATGTGACTTCACGAATGAATCGCATTGTTGTAACACAGTTTCGTTTTCAATAAGTCACAAATAAGACAGACAAACAGCGTATTGTACGTAATACAATGATTCATGACTCCCACATATCTGCATACGTGAAACGACATACGTGAATTGAATGGTGAGTTTTCTTTACTTCAAGGTGACTGAACTGTCAGTCCAAAATGCTTGCCGTCCCATTCTTTGCCCCATTCTTTCTGAATCTGAAAATCCACTGTTTGTAAGCCGGAGTCAGCCATTGCTGTTACGTACTGTGGCAGAGTAACAACTGCTAATCTGACCAATTACCAGTGTCAGTACTGCCACTAAAACCTGTATTATTATTATTATTATTATCATTTGTATTGGCTCACTTGTGTAACAAAGTGAGTCTATGTAATAGCCCTCCGTCGTCTGTGTGTGTGTGTCTGTCTGTCTGTGTGTCCGCAGTAAACCTTAACATTGCCTTTTCTCAGAATCTACAAATAGCAGAGACACCAAAAATGGCAGGCTGATAGACAGCCATAAGACCTTTCAAAATTTACCATAATGATTGACCTTGACCTTCAGTCAAGGTTACTAAAGCTGTCTGTTTGGAAATTTTACGTTGGCATTTTCTCAGAATCTAGAAAAGCCAGAGACACCAAGCTATGCATGATGATAGACATTGACAGCACCTTTACTGACATACCTGTATTCAGTGACATTGAGTCAAGGTCAAGGCCATGCAAGTTGTTTTGGCGGTAAACATTCTAAAACCTTAACATTGGCGTTTTCTCAGAAACAATGAACAGCAGAGGCACCAATCTTGGCGAGCTGATAGACAGTCATAAGACCTTTTAAAACATACCATTTTGAATGACCTTGACTGAAGGTCAAGGTCATCAAAGCTGTCTGATTGGAAATTTAAAATTGCCATTTTCTCAGAATTTAGGGGTACCAGAAGCATCACACTTTGCTTGATGATAGACATTGACAACACCTGTACTGGCATACTTGTATTCAATTTCCCTGAGTCAAGATCAAGGCGATTCATGATTTTGCGGAGATTTTAAACGTTAGCATTTTCTTGGAAACAACAAACAGCAAAGGCATCAAACAAGGCAAATGATAGACAGCAAAGAGACCTATGCAGACATAACCATTGGACGACCTTAACGCAAGGTCAAGGTTATTACATCTGTCTGTTGTGAAATTTTACATTACCATATGTACAGAAACTACAAAAACTAGAACTATCAAACTTGGCATAATGATAGTCACTGATAAGCTCTGACTTGCAGATCTCATTTGAATGACCTTGACCCTAGGGAAAGGTCACAGAAGCTGTCCTGGGAAAACTGCCATATGCCATTTGCGGTTTTCGTAGGAACTATGAACACAAGAGACCTTACTTCAGGAAAGCTGGTGACAAGAGCTTTACAAACATACTCTTCTGAATGACCTTGACCCATCTCACAAATGAGCCAAGGAGGCTTTGCTCCTCTAGTCATTATTATTATTATTATTGCAGCTGTATGGTCGTGAACAATGGTGCAGGGCGTTTACGGTAACAATTCACAATGTTTTTGTTTGTTGTTTGTTTTTTCCCCTCTCCAAATTACCACAAACGACAGACGTTTTCTTATACATTGTTCGTATGTCAGGGCCCCAGCCAAGCAGCATTAGTAAAACGAGAAAAGAGAAGGAAATTGCTTTGTCGGACGGACAACTGAAATATGTCGAAATATGCCGGGAACCCAACCAAAAGGAATGCTTACTGGCCCATCTGCTGTTGCTGACCCTACTTCGAAATATAAGGCTGCTACATGTATATGTAACGTAGACAGTTGACCTAATTTACACCATATTCCCCATGCATAGAGCAAAAACTACAAAAGATACAACAAAACCAAAAACTATTTCTAGTTTGTACTTTACGCATTATTAAAAAAGTTTTAGTTTTGATAAGTACAAAAACAGCTTCTGCAGAATTCTTTATGAAAAACGTACATTGTCCATTTGTTTTTACAGAAGCATCCGCGTTTATGCACTTAACTTAAACAATGTGTTTATTTTCAAAATGCTTCCTTGTGGGTTACTGGTTTCTTTTGAACCACGAATATCTATGAAATTGAATTGAAAAAAATATTAATGAATCGCGTCTGTTCTTAACGTACTTACATTTGCTTGCAGCATGGCTGTGTAGGCAAAGCGTCCACACAAACAGAATAAGTGCTTTTCTCCCTCCCCAGTCGATAGTAAGACTTCTTTTTAACATTTTGACAGTTTGCTAGTGTGCCCGGCTTTAACCGTCTGCACCCGTTTTCCAGCTTTGAAATACTCTCCTTTTACTCATATTATCGAGCAGTTGGGCGTAATTATTTCCTTGTAGCCGTGTGGCGTCAAACATACTAGTACATAATGTTCCGTCTCAAGTAAGAGATTATTTACATCCTCCAATAAAACAGTTTTGTTGGTCATCGCTGATTTCCACCGCGTACTAAAACCTGTCTGTCAAAATGTGTATGCTGACGAAACACTACAACAATCCCTATATTCAGTATGTACGCGCTGTTATTGGCAGTACAGAAAATGTTCATGTCCAAGACACGATCACAATTCTTCTGGAATATCTGAGGCTTTCGAAATTTACAAGCAGACAATGGGCTGGTATAGTGATAACGGCCTTAGTTCTTGTGTTCTGAGCCACCATGTGCAAGGGGGGAGGGACGTTTATGCTATTTTTTTTTTTGTACTTTATTTTTACCATTTGACGACTCCCGTGCAAACTCGATCGACTAAGACAGCTACAATAGATGTACCAGTTCAAACGAGCGTTGACATTTCCGCATGTGCACAAAGGCTAGGAAGCCCTGTAAACGAGACTGCACGTAAATCTGGATTCAGTTTCAATGAAAAATCCTCATGCAAACTCCTTTCCAAACACGAGTTTCGAATCCAGCACCAAAGGATCTGCGAATGGAGGCTTTAGCCACCAGGCCAAATCTCTGTGTGTACAGTAACAAAACACCTATTATTGTCTGCCTTCAAATAAATCACTGCTACCTTCATATAGAACTTTAATGACATTCATAGCATTAATTGTATAACATCAGGTTATGCATATTATACAACCATTATGCGGTGAAAGACACATAAGTTTCATGTTTCGAATTTGATTTTAACCCACTGTTCCTTTTGCCCATGTACGTGTCCGCCTCGGTAAACTTACAATACTTTTTTGTCTTTCAGGAACAATGAATGGCTTCATGATCATATCTGTTTTTACATTGATTTTAGTAAAAACAGGTAAGGTATGTCATGTTGGATCTAGTGGTATAGTGTGTTTGGGCTGCATTCGCCAATAAGTTTTGTCGTGATTGTTTATTGATAGATGTGTTTGAGAAAGTGAAGATGCGAAAGACCAATGAGACCAACCTCACTACTTTGTTTATTAATATGCTTCATTAAAGAAACCACATCTGTGTTGTGAAAATGAGTAAAACAATAAACCCACTGCCACCAGCAGGCTTTATTAGTGCCGGGGAGCCGGGAGCCGGGGTTGGTCGAATGGTAGAGCGTTGGACTTCTAATGCTCGGGTCGTGAGTTCGATCCCGGCTAGGGGCCAAATATTTGTGCTGGCTTTTCATCGTTGCCCCCGTCTTTGATATCAACCTATGTGGTGGAAAAGGACGTTAAACCCCCAACCCCCCTCCCCCCCCCCCTTTTATTAGTGCCATGAGTAGCAATCTAGAACGATTCATTCAACACAGGTTGCGAAGTAACTTGCGACACCACAGAAGTGAAAAGAGGAAGTCCGTCAAACATCACCTGTCACTTTGGTGATGACATCGGCCGGGACAAAACAACCTTTTGGCGTCGACAGATATCATGGAGGCATTCCATCAGGTTCGCCATTTCGTCTTCTATGAACTGCTTTCCGAGTATAAACAAACACAATTTCCTTTTAAAACAAGAGAGAGATACAAACAAACCCAATATTTGTTAATTTTCAGTTGTGTTACGCTGCCACTGGTCAAACGAAAGCGAGGTTCCCATCTGTGATCATACAGAAGGATACAATTTCGATCCGCTGGTGACAAATACTCTAACCCTGCATGTGCCGTCAACAACCAAGGAGTATGTCGGTCGTTATGTCTGCCAGGTGTTGACTTCACATCAGAAGAATGAGGCCTGCAAACCTTAAACTCAAACAAAAATGTCAGCAGTATGTATTTCCTCGCTGTACTCGAGATATGT
Source organism: Batillaria attramentaria (assembly GCA_018292915.2). NCBI lineage: Eukaryota > Metazoa > Mollusca > Gastropoda > Batillariidae > Batillaria > Batillaria attramentaria. The sequence continues at coordinate 1,339,741 of JACVVK020000128.1, read as the reverse complement.
CAGTGTGGGTGTGTGTCAACTGTTTTCTCTCTGTGTGTGTGTGGTGTGTGTGTGTGTGTGTGTGTGTGTGTGTGTGTGTGTGTGTGTGTGTGTGTGTGTGTGTGTGTGTGTGTGTGAATTAAAATTATAACTACCTTTGAAATGTGCTTTTTTAAACTGACAATAGACGTCAATCAAGAGTAAAGAACAGCAAGTTTTTAGGTGGGAGAGGGGAAAAGGGGGGGGGTTAGACTCTCGGTGATATACATAACAACATTGAAATGAAACATATAATTATATCATTTTTTTCCTTGAATGATTCATTCTGCACAGACACTACAGTAACTTGCGACGCCACAGACGTGAAAAGAGGAAGTCCGTCAAACATCACTTGTCACTTTGGTGACGACATCGGCCGGACAAAACGACCTTTTGGCATCGACGGATATCACGGAGACACCCCAAGAGGTTCGCCATTTCCTCTTGTTTCATAGACAACCTATTTTGCGGTGTTGGAACATGCTAGAGTAAACTGCTTCAAAGTACGAAAAAATACAGTTTCTGTTTAAAGTTTGAGATACAAATGAACACAGTTTTGTTGTTGTTTTTGTTAAATTGCAGTTGTGTTACGCTGCCAGTGGTCAAACGAAAGCGAGGTTCCCATATGTGATAATGCAGAAGGATACCATTTCGATTTGATGGTGACAGACACTCTGACCCTGAATGTCTTGTCAACAACAGAAGAATATGTCGGTAATTATGCCTGCCAGGTGTTGACTTCACATCAGAAGCTTCAGCCTTGCAACTTGAGGATTAAACCAAATGTCACCGGTATGTATGTTCTGCTCTCTCTCTCTCTCTCTCTCTCTCTCTCTGCTTCCGGTGGTTGACACGATTTTGCTGTCCGCTCGGAAAAGTTTTTGTTTGGAGTGTCAGTACCGACAGTATGCCAGTGACTGGACCACCAACAGCTGTAGAAACTGTCTTAGACACCCTAATTCACCGGAGAAGGCGAACATTTGACTTTCGTGTTGAGACTGAGCACGGATCCGAGCCCCGGCGCCCACCATGGGGAAACACACTGGAGCGTGGAGGAAAAAGCCACCGGCACAGATTGGACGGGACAGAAAAAGAGCCGAGCAGCACCAGGCGCAAACAGGCAAAGGACAGCATAGTGCCGACAAGACGACAGAACTGGACACACCACAAGTCGAAGAGACAAACACAACGAGGTCATTGAAGGAACTGACATTTATTTTCATTGCCCTAGTTTATTTCAGCCCTCACCCGTCACTGGCCCAGTTACAGTAACACATTCAATTCACAATTTTTTCAATTCAATTCAATATAACTTTATTGTCTGTCGATGGCAGAAAATTTTCTTCTGGCTCACACACACACCCACACACACACACACACGCACACACATTAATTTATCTAGACATATAATCCATACATATTAACACAGATCCTAAAGTAATGTGATGTCCAAGTCTAATCACATCAGCCGGACACTGCACATCGCCACACCGTAGACCAAACTACACAGCCAGTCAGTCGCTCGAGTGGAGCAGATGCACGTGCCGGTCAGCTAGACAGCGAAACAAGGTCTGATTACACGGAGGACATGTGTATTGACTCAGAGAGTGTGGCACAAACTGTAAACAACACTACCTTGAGGTAAACAGGAGAGGCGGAAAGTGAAGTAGACAGTTCTTGTGACATTGAAACCATGGCCGAAAACTTGGGGATATCCTTGGAACACGCAAAACTTCACGTCGGAGAGATCACAGACAGATTCCGGCAGCGCATGCTGGGAAAAGTTAATAGAAACCAACAGTTTCGTAAAATTGTATGCGGTCGTGGGACGTACAGAAAACAGTCGTATACCTGATAGCAGAGAGTGATGATGTGGTTGTGACGTATGACTGTGAAGATCAGTGTGTCACGCATTGGTTCATAAAGCAAGACAGGGAAAAGATGCCACTGTACGATCGTGATTTGATGTCAAACATTTACAGGTGGAATGAGATAGACCGACAGAAGTTTGAGACTGAGTGTGACGAGCTGGAGAGGTTCTTGAATGTTCTTGCGACACTTGTGCGTCACTATTTAGGTCGCTGACAGCGATGTGCTTCTAATGTGACAGTTCACCTATGTGTTGAGTTTTGGTGGATGATATGTTTGGGAATCAAACAATTAACAGGGGCGCCGGAAGATGTTGGGGGGAGGGGGGGCAGAATCTCGGAGGGGGGAACGTTGCCCGAAGAAAGTGAACAGCGGGGGGGGGGGGGGGGGCGATCAGATGCTGCGCAGACAAAAAAAAAAAACTTTTACGAACCAGGGAACCACTGAAAAGAAGGACATTGCCCGAAAAAAGTGAAAAGCGGGGGGGGGGGGGGGGGGGGGTGGGGGGGGGGGGGAGGGGGTCAATCACAGGGGAGCGGACAGCCTTCGGTCTGTAAAAACAATTCTCTGTTGGGTGGGATGAGGGAGAGAGCAGGAAGAGGGGTAGGGAGAGGTAGGGGAAAGGGGGGGGGCAAGACCATGGCTTTGCCCCCCCCCCCCCCTTTGCCATAGTCACCTGATTTTCCAGGGAGGGGGTGGGGGGCAAAAAGACACTCTTGCCCCCCCCTCCCCTGCTTGGGTACAGGGGGGGGGGGGCAGCTGCCGGCGCCCCTGATTAAAAAAAAACACTTGCCTATTACAGGAACCATTTGAATGATGTGCAGTATCCAAATCATGTTGTCACAATGTCCAAGTTACTTTAGGCATATTTGGAAAACTTGCTACACGTTTTCTTGGATCATTGTTGTTGACCCCGCTTCCCTATCCCTTTGCGAATGGGCAGAATGCCTACGCAATAAACCATCTGTATCTCTCTCTCTCTCTCTCTGTTTTGAAATGTTAGTGACGACTTTAAAGTTCTTACTTGGCATACAGCCAGAAACATCAGCACATGCCACGTATGTTTTGATTTGTTTATCGTTTGTATTTTTTTCTCTCCTTTAATACCCGGGGGGGGGGGGGGGGGTTGGTTGGTTTTGTTTTGAAGTTTGTCTTTTTTTCAGTACCATTTAATGTAGGATAGCAGACAGCATGTAAGATAGGCAGCAATGCCTAAATGCTCTATCCTGAATAAAAAGTTTCATCATCATCATCATCATCATCATCATCATCTCTCTCTCTCTCTCTCTCTCTCTCTCTCTCTCGGTGTGTGTGTGTGTGTGTGTGTGTGTGTGTGTGTGTGTGTGTGTGTGTGTGTGTGTGGTGTGTGTGTGTGTGTGTGAGTGTTTGATTTAGATAGACATTACTAGAAAGATACTACATGTACTAGAATTCGCAACGGCAAGCATGAAAATTGGCTGTTTTAAGCTAATTACCTCTACCGTTGAAAAAGAAAGTTTTCTTGACTCTGTGTGTGTGTGTGTGTGTGTGTGTGTGTGTGTGTGTGTGTGTGTGTGTGTTTGAAGTTTCTTGTCCCAGGTTTAAGTATGTTCGATCATTTTGGCTTTTTTGTTTAGTTGTTTGTTATTCAAAACGACAAGTTTGAAAATTGGTTGTAAGACCAAAACTTCCACCGTTTTGAAATAAAGTTATTTCAATTTCAATCTCTCTCTCTCTCTCTCTCTCTCTCTCTCTCTCTCTCTCTCTCTCTCTCTCTCTCGGCCCTGTCACGCCGTCCCAAACCACATGGACCTCCATAGAATAAGTATACCATCATCGTCTTCCACATAAAAAAACTGCCCCCTTGGATTCCATCCATGACCCCGGGGCTGGACCAGAAAAAAAGACGTCACAGTTCTTTTGATCGCGGGTTTACACTCTAGTTTGTTTAAGCAATGAAGGAGCACAGTCGGGAGCATACTAAGCCTTCACGCACCATTCAGAAGTAAGCGTGTCAGACGCCGTGAGCCTCCAGCACGGTTAACAGAGCAGATTAAACAAACAATGGCAGCTAGGGACGACGCTAAGCGAGACAAACATAAGATGAATTCAAAATGCTGTGCAGTAAGTTAAATATATGGTTAGAGAAGCAGAGAAAAACTTTGTCAAACAAACGGTTGGAAACGATAAACATCCTGCCTCTGGTCAGCTCTTAATACCTTGACCAATAACACTCGTCCACAAAAAACTGACGTCCCTATATGAACCGCACGCCTGAAATGTTTGATAACCATTTTCTCTCAGCCCCTCTATTTTTATTACGATTAAGAAGTCTCAGTCAGACTGCATGCACACCGCAAAACATTGTATATGACTTCTGCAAACAAAGGCTGTCCAATAATTAGCTGTTACACCATAATTTATGACTTGGTTGAATACCGACGAGTGTTTGCTCCATGACGCAGATCCGTCCCTGAGCTTGTGTTTGTACAACGATTAGAGCGTCCTTCCACCAACATCTACATTTTATAACTGCCCGCATGATTCGAACGATTCAAGGAGCTTCGGTTGAATCGGAGATCTGTACTGACAAGGAATACGCTGACCTTCACAGCGGATAGCACACGACAGTGACTAGACTCGCGTCTGCTTTATGTCACAGGCTTTTGGTTGGAAAGCGTTGAAACTGGCTTTGATTTGAGTACGCAGTGCTTTTTAGGTAAAGTCTCATGTCGTTTTGAACTTCAACAGCGTTATTTGCGCCTAGCTTGCCACGGCCAGTCAAGTCAACGAATTAGTCCGGTGCCCGGGACAGGCCAACTTCGAGTCAATTTTTTTTAGAACGGATTTTGGTTAGTGTTCGTTGAAAACTGTCCATACTTTGAGTAAGCAGTGCTTGTCAGGTATCGGGTAAAGTCATTTTTTACTTGAACAACTAGTTGATGAAGTTGAAAACACCGATACCGAGCCGTAAACATGTTTCGTTTTTGCCGGCCGTGTTGACACAAGAAGATCGGGGTGCCGCGCACCAGGCGTACTAATAGGTGCTATCTGTGTTCTTTCTATCTATGTTGATAAAATCTTGGCAGGGAAAACACATAAATGGTTGTCATGTGATGTGTCACATGAGTTCTTTTTCACTAGTGAAATTCCCGCACTTATACAACGGAAGAGATCAAAGAAAAAACGCCGGTGATGGATGATAATGACGTTTTTACTGTCCCTCCCATAGCTGTGCACGAAGTTGGCAAGTACATCTCCAGTCTTCTGGTCTTGTCGGCATTAATGGCTTCATTCTACGCCTTTCTGAGCCGTATATTGTCGTACATGTCAGTCAGTCAGTCCACTCGACTTGCATTCTCGGATTCAACAACGTATCGTATGAAACCTTGGGTTTCGTTTCTTTCCTTGATTTAGCGGCGTAACGCGTTGTTGTTTTTTGTTTGCTTCTTGTTTCTTTGTTTTTCCTTTATTTTGCACATTTAGCAATGTAACATGTACAGCCGTTGCTCGTGGTTTAAATCTCTTGACACGGTTCCTGGAATATCGCCAAGGAAGGAAATTCCGCACTTTGATACAAGTATGGGCGGCCAAAGCTGAAGGGCGTCAATTCTTTTCCGTTGAATAAGCATTTGTGGAGTTGTACGTCGGATTTACAGTTGGGTGGGTGTATGGGAGTTCAAAATCATTTACCACTACGCATGGGTGATATCAGAGCCGGGGCAAGGAGAAAAAGGCCAGCACAACTACGTTGCTTCGGCCGGGATTCGACTCGCGACCCGAGCATGTCTAACGCTTTACCATTCGGCTACCCCGGCTCCCCATCACAGCATACATGCTCACCAATTGTGGAATGGGCATTAAGAATAAAATGTAGTGATAATCATCCCGAACAACCTTAGGTATAAGGTTTAATATACTCATGTTAAGCTACATGGACCATCAGACATTCGTTGGGTTTATTTTGTTTTGTATTGTTTTGTTTACAGTTTGCTTTTTGTCTTTCTGTTCAGAGAGGCCAGAGGCAACAGAGGGTGGCCTGAATTTGCCGCTGATCATTGTTATAACAGTGACTACTGTCGTTCTAAGTATGGCTGTTGGAGTTGTGGTTGTGGTGTTCCGGAGAAAGTAAGCATCAAGAATTTAGTGTGTTGCATCGTGATATATGTTATACCTTAAAATTTTCAACGAAGCAATGCAGTATAGAAAGAGTCATTACTGGGATTAACTGTGTTAAGAGGAACAGTGTGTGTGCTTTTCTGGTAAGAGTTTCTAGTTTAGAGCGTGTTATACAGAACCCCAAAGAAAGCAAAACCACCAGAACAGTTAATGCTTCTCCGAAAAAGAAGAAAATTATACAAGCATATCGGTTAAGGCATTCTTATTAGAGCTACCATTTCCTAAACTGTTTCAGACATTTCTGTTAGAATACAGAAAATGGACCTACGCGCCAAGAGACCGTTGAGCTGCGACATGAAATCGAAATGCCCATGGAGCATATCAGCCACCAAAATGGCAACAGTACAGTTACTGCACCCGATGAGAAAGCGCCTATGCTACCAGCGCAGCAAAAGAAACCTGAGCACTGACGGTCGTTGTTTCCCCCAGATTGTAATACCTAAGCAGATAAAATACGTTTTGGAGGGGGGTTGACGACATTGATAGAGCCAGACAAGGCACTGCTGAAAGCGAACCAAGCCACAGAAACAGTTAATGTACTGACATACCATGGTCAGCTCCGGAGACACGGCATATCAACGTAAAGCAGGAAACGGTTGTCAAAGGAATCAAGGACACGTGAAGTTAATTACCTACACTGTATCATGGACAAGTGTAAGAGACTGATAACTTAGAGGGGCATTGGAAATTGCTCATACTCTCAGGCAAAAGAAAGCTAGAACCTCGTACTTTCTTTGATAGAACACTGTGATAAAAACAAACAATGCTCAAGATTAAGCACCAAACGAACGAGTATACTGTATGCCTGTCACACAGACATTGCATTATTAACTCAAACGCGATGCAAGTTTATCTACAACAGATTTATTCTCGATAGTTCTACATAGCGACACCATATAAAAAAAATGAAACTCCAATATGGCAATTAATGGTTAGCTGCTGCAGCGCACTTCGGCTAACTGTATGTCAACATTATAGAAGAATGTGCAATTGATTTGATATGGACAAATGGAAAACATGTGTGTTACAAGAGTTGTGACTTTTGAAAGAGGCAGTTACTGCGTTCTGCGCACCACTGTGAGCATGAATTTTAGCTCATCCGGAAAAATAAAACGTCTGTGCGCAAGCCTACACTGAGCTAGTGGTATCTGCACACATTTCCCCAGAGAAAGCCAGTTTAAAAAAAGTAAACTTGTCCCATGACTTGTCCCAAACCAGCACCAGCTATAACGCCCCTCGCCTTGCCCCACTGGTAATCACACACACACGCACACACACACACACACACACACACACACACACGTACGCACGCACGCACAGAGGCCACCAACACATGCCATCAAAATCGACACAGCAACCGCTAAAACAAATCCCACAACGCATTCTTTTAGTAACGAATTGTAATGTGCAGGGCATTGTATTGTAAAATGTGATGCATGTATGAGAATATCCAATGTGAGATGATGTGCAATATGAAAATGTAGTGTGATGAGATATGTGTTAGAATTGTAGTTTAATTACATCTTAAGAGGCTGTCTAGTTTATTATTACTATTTTACTTATGCCCATACACTTGACCACGAGGGGGTAACAAACTATTACTGAACTGAATGGAATTATTTAAAGTTCACACCACTCGCCAGTGCAAATTTTCAGTCAGTTAACTACGAGTGCTTTACGTCCGAAAATAGTAAGGAAACAGAGAGCGAAAGTGTGAGTTATGACTTTCCATATCCCACTCAGTAGTTTATGAGTTCACAAAAACACACTCCAGTTACGTCATCGGTCAGCGGCCTTGTAATGGAGATCCATCTACACACTACCTCCCCAACACATACATACTTTTGTCTCTCTCTTCAAGAGAACTGCACTATATTCTGTAAAGTTCAAGATTTTATAACTCGTGTAGCACGTTTTTAGGGTTTTTGTTTTTGTTTTTAGTTACATGTTTCCTCCTTGACAGAGTCTAGCGCAACCCAGTGGAGTTTTTGTTGTTGTTGTTTTCCGCCGTTGTTGTGAGTGCACATTGAACCTACTTCTCTCTCTCTCTCTCTCTCTCTCTCTCTCTCTCTCTCTCTCCTGTAGTTTTAATCTATCATAATTACTTACCATAGTCTGCCATTTCAATGCTGTCAATATGTACTTTTTCCCGCTGAGCATTAACATAAACGGTGTCGCTTGTTTATGCTCACTATCTGTTTACTTGGAAGATTTGTCAATATTGCAATAAACCTGTTTAAACAAAAAGGAGATTTCTGACCTTAGGTGATGTTGACTGCATTTGGAAAGACAAAGCAAAGAACAGCAAAACAATAAACCAAACGCTACCTGGAAGCGTGTAAACAAGACGGATAGACACCAACAATGCCAAGAAGGAGACGAGTCGAGCACACGCACGACACTCGAGACTGAACCTAGCGGACGTAGCATCCAGTTCTATGCCGACACATGAATTAGCGCAAGAATCTGGCCACGCAGGTAGTAAACTTCGACACTATTCTTTCATCTGAATTTACTATGGTGACAGTTTGTTTCAACAGTGTCATCTTCGCATTTCGTCAAGTTCGTCATACCCGTAAAACAAGACAGCACGCAGTGTTTGAAAATGGAATTACTTATTTTCGCGGTGTCGGTGGGAATGGTCTAAGAAAAGGTTTGTCAAAAATGAGCACTTGGATCACTAAACAGGATCTTCCAAGAGGAAAGGAAATGCTCGCTGTATGAACAGCTTATATGATTAGTTCGAGTGATTTACGGTGAAAGGTTAACCCCTCGATGGTTCGATTGTTTGCGTAGCTATCTCGCTCGGAGACTACGGAAACAATCGAACCATCGAGGGGTTAGTCTTTCGCCGTGAACCACTCGAACTATGCATGTAAGTTCTATGTAGAGAGTTTTTGTGTTTAGTGTTGAGTTTCAAGCCCGTGGATTGACCAGTTACAGCTGGTTTTAAGGGATAAATAAAGTTTTATTGAACTGGCTTGGGTCTAACTGAACCAAGAAAAGAACAACTTGACAAAAAGCAAATATCCTGATAATTTGCTCTCAAATATGCAAATAGTTACAAACATACGAAATCTTTGTGAATACAAGTATACATGCACAACTACTGATGAGTAAATTTTATATTCATTAGAATATTACTAGTAGAGTACATTCTGATGGGAAGTCGAATAAAAAGTTCAAGTTTCAGACTTTTCTTTTCTGGAAAAGTACTGACCCCCCCCCCCCCCCCCCCACACCTCCTTGACCTTCAACCCTTTGCCCGCCTCTCATCTGGCTCGGAAACACTCATAATAGGAAAAGCACTACTTACACTCCGAAAGTAATGGTAATAACTGATTTTCAGCCGTGTTTCTATTTTTCTTAACTTTTCGAGACTGCAAAATTTACACCATTTTACTACTTCTGCTACATTCCCACAGTTTCTTTTTCTTTAGATATAGATAAGGGGGTAGGAGGGGGATGGGTTTAAGAGCTTAAAGATAAAACGTTAAAGGTAGCACATGGACGCTACTCATATGCTGTTAGGGGCAATATTAATGAACGACAACTATATAAAACATGATCACATATAAATCTGTCAATGACACTAATAAAAAGGAAAGTGACAACAGTTTGGTTTTGTACTTCTGTCAGACTAATATATCGGAAGTTTCACGACTTGGCGTAGCTTATAAACATGTCAGTACAACCACACTGTACCAGTATGTCACACTTTACCAGCGATTATTTTTCAAAATGGCCGCTTTTCACTAGCACGTTTTCAACGAAAACCATCCTTATTTCCTGCACTTTAAGTGGTACCAATTCTTCACCTGCACAAATCACCCATTGACCCCCGCACCCCTAACCCCCACCCCCACCCCATCCCCTGTTTTGGGGTTCCATTACAAATGCACACACTAACGCAACCAAAGCTCCCTTACAACGCTCACTGGAAATCACTCAGCAGCATGAGTTTCAACGTCATTCTTGGTGTGTCAAATAATTATAAATCTGTTGTTTTTTTTTTGTTTGTTTAGTTGCCAGACGCCTGACCATGAATGATATCAGGTGGATTAATGAGAGGGTGATAATTTCTTCTCAGTTTCTGCACAATCTCAGTAAGATTTTCTACTGTCTGTACTTTCTCATCTGCACTGCTCTGCTTCTTGAATACAACGGAACGGCCACCGGCATCCTCGAGAACACTCTTCAACTCCGATGACATTGAACTTCCGAGGATATTCTCCATGTCAAAACCCTCCTGGTCCCCGACAACGAATGCTAAAACAAGAAGATTACAAAACGCATAAGGATCTCCCCACAGCTGCTGCATCTGCTGGTAGATGTCGTAGTCTTCAGCTGTGTAATCGGCGTCGCACTTGACGGTTAGTAGAATGGCGTCAGGCCCTGGTGCAGCAAGCTGTTTCCACTTCAACATGTGCTTTTGTTGCTTTGCACGCGTGAAGCGACTGTCAGTGATATCGGGGATATCCACGATCTGAAATCACATAAGAGCGTTGTTTAATTTGGTGGTGTTTGCCAAAGTTAGTTACTTGTGTAAATCTCATAGACGAACACTTTTTTTATAATAGAACAAGCAGTCTTTGAAGCAAACCACACGTAGAGGAGAAATGTAGTATTGCGAACTTTAGAAACTTCTAAGAGAGAAAGTGTAAATGTGTTGATATTTCATGCGAGCAAACAGTCATTTGAAACGACCTTGAATTTCCTTGCTGTTGAAAGCGGTCCTGATCGTTGAACTTCAGCCTGTTCGATATCAGAAGTCACCCGGAAATCATCAATCCCCAGCAGCGTGTTGCCAACCACACATCTGTCGTTTGCCGTTTTTCCCATCAGCAGCAGACTGTACTCTACGTCACATGAGTTTTGGACGTCCTTTCTTTTGTCAGGATCAACAGCACCGTCCTCTCCATCACCTTTGAAAGAAGGTAATTCGATGAGTAACACACAGAGCATGCACTCTCTTGTAATTATTTGGTTTGGTCACACACACACACACACACACACACACACACACACACACACACACACACGCGCGCGCGCGCGCGCGCGCGCGCACAGACACACATATACATACATACATACATACATACATACATACATACATACATACATACATACATACATACATACATACATACAGAAACTCAAACACACACGCGTGCGCTATATCAAATGGACAGACAAAAATGAAGAGAACATGTTTTCTCTTAATTGCATGCTCAAACATTCCCAGAACAAACGTCAAGCCGTCATTTTCAGTGCTTGAAGCACACTTTGGCCTACAAACACATCTCAAAGAGAGAGAATTACCACACTTTTTTTCTTTCTTTTTCTTAAATTATCTAAACATTCAAATGCTAAGGGATGAGAGAGAGAGAGAGAGAGAGACAGACAGACAGACAGACAGACAGATTGATTTTGAAATAATACCCTGATTGTGAGCAAAACGAAGAAGTTTCGTGACTGCCTTTTCCTGCTCCAGAGGACTGCCTTCGTTGGAGAAGACCACGTAACGATTTTTAGCATCCTCAAGAACTTCCCGCAGCTCCTGCGAGCTTGTGTTTTTCAGCACCTCTTCAATGTCAGATTTCAGCTGGTCACCGAAGGTGAAAGCCACCACCAGTCGTTGGCAAAACAAAGATGAATCTTCCCAAAATTGTTTGATCTTCTGGTAGTATCTGTACTCCTGCTGTGTGTAAGCTTTGCCGCATCTAACAACTAATACAATGATATGAGGAGCATTTGACGTGAATTGTTTCCATGCTGACAACTCTACTCTTTGTTGTTCTTCAGTCATGTTGCAGCTTATGTCGGGGGTGTCCATTACCTGAAATATAATGATAATAATAGTCTGTGGATCATGTTGCTTTGCTCAAAGCGCCGTGAGCTGGACACAACACTCACACACATGCGAATCACACGCATTCTTCTACACACCATACATAAACACACTACAATCACGTTGTGCAAGTGCTCACCTCAGCTATTTAGGTTTCGGAGTTTAAAATTGCATTTATGTTGAATTTTATGGATTGAACGTTTCCGAAGCAGGGGGGGGGGGGGGGGGCACGGTACAGTACCCACAGAACCCCCGACGGCCGAACCGAATGAACGATACCACATACTTCAGCTGGAAAAAATCTTTGCCCCCGTTTGACTCGAACCATCAGCCTCTCAAATTAGTTGCTAAAGTTTAAAGGAGAAGCTACCTCTACACCACCACCCCAGCCGCCCCTAACGATGTCTCAGAAATACTCCAAAGGAGTCTGAATAAAGACGGATGTTTACGTTGTATAGGTAATACTGAAGATAATACTGAACCTTTTTCATATTGCTTAAAAAAACACACACACACACACACACACACACACACACACACACAAAAACTGTACGTTATGAGGGTAGGAATGGTTGTTTACGGGCGACTTTCCATTCTCCGTAATTATTAAATTATTTTTACAGTTGTGATAACAACACCTATCACAAGTGCAAGCGGGTATGGGTTCGAGTCCCGCTTTGGGAACATTCAACAATCTGAACAATTCAAAATTAAGACAAGGCGACATAGTCTATCGTTTCCTACTAAAACATGTCCCGTCTACCTTGGGGTGATAATTAACTCCGTGCATATTTTACATTAAAGTGTATTATTGGCTCGGTTTCGTAAATTTTGTTTTTGTTATGGTTCACCTCTAGCAGGCCGTCTCGTGCCTTGTTGACATTAGCTGTTTGTGTCGTGGTGGCAAACTCGTCCCCAATTTGGAACAAATCGTCTCCAAGGATGGTGTTGCAAGTCGCACTTTTCCCGCTTCCGGAAGGCCCTAGTATCAAAACATGGCACGGTTTCTCTCTGAGCGTTCTAACGGTGTCCATGCTTTGGTCCTTTCGCGCAGGGTCATCTAAACTCTCGCCTTTTCTTGTTTGATCAATTAAGAGAATGTGCGAAGTTCTGTGATTTGGTCGTGTTTGAGTGAATCTTGTCCTTATCCTGAAACAACAAAAAACAAATTGCAAGTCGGCCGGCCAATACCACAGGCCATCGCATATGGTGTGCGTTGTGAACACACTTTATATATATATATATATATATATAGAGAGAGAGAGAGAGAGAGAGAGAGAGAGAGAGAGAGAGACAGAGAGAGAGAGTTATGTAGAGTTTTCACAAATAGGTGCCCCCAGTTACGGAAAAGACACCACACGCGTTGTTGATTTCGACCGTAAAACTGCGAGTTTTAACGAGCAGTTTTACGGTCGAAATCAACAAACGAGTGTGGTGTATTTTACGTAATGGGGCCACCGAAATGGGAAAATTATTTATACCACGTCCGTACCTGCATTTCTTCGATTTGAAATCTGACATCGGCAACCCAATGCTTCACGCGGCATCTCTGTCTGAGATGCTTTACGTCGCTTTGTCCACAGGCTTTGAGAAGTCAGCAGGTTCGTTTCGAAGCCTCCGTCTTAGTAGAGAACTGGAACTAGGCTTACGCTTGTCACAACTAATTTATCACGACCGATAGCGGGTAAAACTGCAAAAGATCAACAATTTCAAAGGCAAAGCGCCTTTGTCCCAATTCCCGTACGAAGTCGAACCACGTCATGTCGTGGCGCAAATTATTCTTCAGTCGCTTTTTTGCGTCATATTTGACGTAAATACTTCGGCCAGAACACGCTGCTGGAACATTGCTATGAGTAGTACATGTGCACTCTTAAGGTACAGCCATAATTCACCTGTGATTGTTATGGGTACAATGTTAAACCACGTGTGGTGAATTGTGGATTTTAAACCATGACTTGTAATAGTGGTAGAGTGGTATAAAATTGTGAAAGTGATATGCTAATAGTATTAGGATGGTCTAATATGATGAATGTGCGATAATCTGCATGTACCGTTTTCCGAACAGAAGCCCCATCACAATCACTATAAGTATCAGGATCCCGACCAGACTCCCTAGACCAATGGCGATTGTTTGACTGCTGCTGTTGTCCTGCGCTTCGATCTCTGAAAAATAAATCACAAAGTATAGAGGTCTGTGGGCTGTTTGAACATACATCTAACCTATCATTCAGAGACAATTCATGTTCAACCAATGTATTCATATGACAAAATCATTCACAACAGAAAACCATTTTGCTTTTGTCAGGTTTGTGATGAACAGTGCTGCTACATGTATCACAAATGAGACTGCACACAACGAAAATAGAATAATTTAGTGTACGTAAAACACAAAAGATTTCAACGTCCAGGACGCACAGATTATTGGCTCTCCAGCACAGCGAGTGAGCTTTGTCGTCGGCTAGCTTCTTCAATGAAAACCCCTTATCTTTGAACGCCGCACCATACTGATAAAAGCAGCACACACACACACACACACACACACACACACACACACACACACACACACACACACACACACACACACACACACACACCTTTCAGTTTCAACGTCAGCTTGCATTTAACAAGGTCGTCTGGGTGAGATCCCATCTTTTGGCAGACGTATGTCCCCACTTCATTCTCTGTCACTGACGGGATCATTAAAGTCAGTCTATTGGAAATTTTGCCATCAAACTTGTATCCTCGAGCTGGGTAACAAACTCTGTGACTGGTCATCCACATGCAGTCGAGTACACTTATTGCTGGAAGGAAAATATCTTATAAAGAGCTTATCTTAAAACCCACTCCCCCCCCCCCCCACACACACACACACACATCCTCTCCCCACTTCCGCCTACTTGACCTTGATAAAAACATACCACATCGGCCTTTTTAAGTTAATTGTTTCCATGGTAATGGAAACAAAATTATAAGACTGGCCAAGATTTCCACATTCAAAGGCAAGTTTTGGACACAATCGCAAGTCGCTAGCATTTTCTGCACAAACGTGATGCAAGTTTAAGTGTCAGAATGGCGTCATTGTTGCTGGCGAGCATGGTGCACCTGAACGCAGTGCGCTGCCTGTGTGCATGTGCATATGTGTGTGTGTGTGTGTGTGTGTGTGTGTGTGTGTGTGTGTGTGTGTGTGTGTGTGTGTGTACAGGCCTGTTTCTCCGAAAATGCTCAGCCAAGTGGCTTCCGATGTGGGGGTCTCAGACCATAATTATAAAGATCTGTTAATAGAGCGCCCGAGCGCTTTGTCCTTGTTTCGGTGATTTGGGAGTTCTCGCTCGTTTTAGATAAGCTGCTTGTCTGGCGTTTACAGGCGTAATATTTATTTAAATCACTCAATTGACGTAAACCTTACCTCATTTGATAGTGCTGCTGAACCCATATGAGATATCAAAATTCTCATACTAGATATATCGTGGAATTGTGCAGACAATGTATCTCTGGTGTAACAAGAAATACACAAAAATATACTACAAACGTTATCGTCAGTTGAAATTTTGTATTCCAAGTACATTTCCTCCACAAGCCACGCGCCTCACAAACATCGAAGAAAAGACGCAAGCGCACTGACGCAAAGTATGAGCGTCATATTGCCGACGTCATGTTTGATTGACGTAATGCTGGCGTTTCTTGGGGAAATCTCGCCACTTTTTTTTCCAATTTCTCTGTTTGGAGATATAGAAAGCGGGAATTTCATTGGCGCACTGGGTTTTGTTTTTGCAGCTGACTCTCACTCAACAGCATAATAGAGTGAGAGCACATCACAGAGGTCTCAGGGGAGCACATGCGTGAACTCACGCGCGCGCGCGCGCGCGCGCGCCTGTGTGTGTGTGTGTGTGTGTGTGTGTGTGTGTGTGTGTGTGTGTGTGTGTATGCATCTGTGTACGCGCGCGCGCGCAGCAGACATAACTCATGGTGAGAAAACGTTCGCGGACTTATCTGTGAAAAATTGAGACGGTATTAATTCGATCTTTACATGCATCAGCTATACTTTCATTGCATGGGGCTGCTTTCATTGCAAGAATTGTATCAAAGTGATTACGTCAAATGTAACTCCAGTGAGGAAAAACGTCATAGATTTTAAAGAAGACAATACACACACACACACACACACACACACACACACACACACACACACACACACACACACACAAACTTCACGTCTCTCTTCCAAAAACAAGATTGGTCTGACAAGCCCGGTCAGTTGTTTTCATTCACAGAGAGAGAGACTGACTGACTGACTGACTGACTGAAACTTTATTTTCCAAGGATGAGAACATAGACGCACAGGTCTCTCTAACTGTCTGTCCTTGACACACGCACGCACGCACACACACACACAGGGCATACATAATACATACAGAGAGAGAGAGAGAGAGAGAGAGAGAGAGAGAGAGCAAGAAGAGAGAGAGAGAGCAACAAGAGAGAGAGAGCAACAAAAGAGAGAGAGAGAGAGAGAGAGAGAGAGAGAGAGAGAGAGAATAGGCATAAAGAGAAAACGGTTTGCCCTAACTGCAACATTGCAGGGAAGAACAAAGTTTAGCTTGTCCTAAGTTAATTGTAAAAAAAAAAAGTTCTTCATGTTCAAACCACATAATTAATTTCATATCTCCCAACGGTTAATTGTAAGTCTACCTTGTGGCACATGGTCATTTAGATTAAAGAAAGAATCCCATACCTGTATTGTTATCGCCCAGTTTGTGAACGACAATCGTGTCACGTGTGTGGTTGAGATTCTCACTGAAATGACAGGTCACATTTCCTGACTCCCCTTTGTTTACTGTTGAGGCCGTGCATGTTGTTTTGCCACCTGTCAATGGGGTCCCAGATTTTTTCAGCAAGCTTTTATGATATCACCACATAAGTCAGACAAACAAAAAAAAAAAAGAAGAAGAAGAAGAAAGAAAACAAAACAAAACATCAATAACAACAAAGGCCGTGATCTGATGATGAGACAAATAAACAAACAAAAATGAACTGACCGACTTCTCAGCGTGATCACAACGATCTCAAAAACTGAAAGAACTGAGTTAATCAAAAGGAGTGTTTAAGTTTTCCGTAGTCCTGCGTTTAAAGTCAAATGTTCATGTTGCATGTAGTCTCGGATTAGCATATCGGATTAGGCTATTATTCTGCAAAGATTTTGCTAACAAAAAAAGCCAACACAGAATTGCAGGATCTGACAAAGAGGACCCATCAAAGCTCAGCACTCAATGGCGAGTCTTGGGATCATACTTAAATGCATTATATGAAACAACAACACAAAACAATCAAGAATACCGCCAGATATATGAATGCAGGTGTCATTGACGTCAAGACGAGTAGTGTTTGTGTTTAACAGATCGATTCCCCGACAAAATGCAAAATTATCTACTTACCTAGACATCTGTGCTTCATTTCAATGGGTTGGTGGGGGTTTGGGAGTTGAACGCCCTTTTCCACCACGCATGGGTGATATCAAAGGCGGGGCAACGAGGAAAAGGGCAGCACAAATATTTTGCCCCAGCCGGGATTCGAACGTACGATCCGAGCATTGAAAGTCCAACACTCTACCATTCGGCCACCCCGACTCAGATTTCAACTTTAGCCCAAGCTGCAAAGTATACTCCCAGAACATCCACTAACTAAACCACACACTCATCTCGGAATATCATACGCTATGTCTTTGCTACGGTAAAACGTAAGACTAGACTTCGCATCTCACTTCGCAAAGTACTTACATAATGCGACAGTAGGCAGGGAGATTGCCAGCATGCAGAAAACGAAGGCTACCATTTCGATGCTCACTGAAATGATATGAAACAAGAAAATGTGTTATTTCTTTTGCAGACGTTCATTCGTTTGAGAATGTGAATGGCCCTGAATCACGCCCTACCACTGCCATGCCGTGTACACCTCCTGTCTACCTTACAAAGAAGCACTAACGTTTCAAATAACAAACCTCGACAAACAGCCTTTTCTTTCTCTGTGGCCTAGTGCGTTGCAACTTACTGCAAATTACTTCCTGCCTCGGCACTTCTATGGCGTGACGAAAAGAAATGGGCGGGAAAAATGGCCGTGGGAGGGGCGAGGGGTGGGTGTGACAAAAGGCGCGACATAGCTCTATCAAAGACACTAGATATTAGCGTAACGGTTGTAGTGTCTTCCGCAATACTTATATACCGGTGTTCAGCTAACTATTGAACGTTTGCTTGCTCCTTCCAGGAGCCACGTCTGAATGATTTAATGTACAGTCACGCATAAAAATGAGCATATACTAAGAGAAAGCCTGGACTTAAACAGTTGCGAAAGTTAAATGAACTGGCCGAACCCGATGCTACAGAAAACGGAGGAAAAACTGCACTGTACCTTTGATTTCATGTCTCTTAGAAACCAAGGCGTGTGTTATCGAAGTCTGTAGAACATTTGAGAGCCACTCCGTGACGGCAGACCCAACACAGTTTCGTTCCACTTGACATGTCATCTGCTAGTGCTGCGCACTAGGTCACCAATAAACTATGTTGAAGGTGGTATGCAGTGGCGCCCGTGACCAGTTTTCAGCGTCACCGACAACACTGTATGCGGTCTCTAGAGATCTTAATAACCCTTGGCTCGGGGTAAAACGAAAGAAAGAACGTGAACAAAAAAAAAAAAAAAAAAACCCACGTTTTTCGCGATATCTTCTATAGCCTTGTGTGTGTGTGTGTGTGTGTGTGTGTGTGTGTGTGTGGAGGGGGGGGGTATACTTACATGTGTGCGTGCATGTGGTATAACTCTGTGTGTGTGTGTGTGTGTGTGTGTGTGTGTGTGTGTGTGTGTGTGTGTGTGTGTGTGTGTGTGTGTGGAGGGGGGGGGGTATACTTACATGTGTGCGTGTATGTGGTATAACTCTGTGTGTGTGTGTGTGTGTGTGTGTGTGTGTGTGTGTGTGTGTGTGTGTGTGTGTGTGTGGAGGGGGGAGGGAAAGGGGAGGGTATAATTATTTGTGTGCGTGCGTGTATGTGGTATAACTCTGTGTGTGTGTGTGCGTGCGTGCGTGCGTGCGTGCGTGCGTGTGTGTGTGTGTGTGTGTGTGTGTGTGTGAGGCCGTATATTTGGGCAGTCTAAATTCCAGCCTATTGTTTTCTTCTTTGAACTTATTGTATTGCACTCTGTAAATTCATATGAAACAGAAGCCACGATTCCTATGACGCCATTATTGTGCTGGAATGAGTCTCTGTGAATCATGTGAATCACCCCTACGGATAAAAGTCGACGAATATCGTACTTCGTATGAACATCCCTAAGCGGTTTAGAATCTCAGTTTTGCTCAGAATCGTTGTCTTTTCAGCTCTGATGATATTCAAACACGCTTCTCACCCTTTCATAATTGCTTCTGTTTAAGTGCGTGACACTCAACCTGCAGCATCAGCATTCCTCCCTAAACCGACTATCCCAGGCAGTGCAGGGCCGCTTCTGTAGTACCTAACCTTGAAAACCCGTAGCTCAAAGACTACTCATTCAATCTCATCCAAACATGCACATAAATTAATGTTAATTAGCAGTTATTCCCCATCAAGGTGTGGTATACCGACGAGTATTTTGATCCAAGACGCAAATCAACACTGAGCTTTAGGGAAGGGTTGATAGCGTCTTGGATCAAAATACGAGTCGGTATGCCACAGCTTGATGGGGTGTAAATGCTTTATCATCCTGTTCAATCGGAGATCTATCTAGATCACGTATCCGCTGCCATTCTCTGCGCCGACAGCACACGGCCAAATCAGTAAATAGCATACATGTCGGTGAGACGCCAGCTTCGACTGAACTTTTTGAGAACGACTTTTGATAAGTGTTGGTTAAAACTGTCCGAAATTTGAGTAAGGAGTGCTTGCTAGTACAGGCTACTGTTGTTCTGTACTTGTACAACGAGTTCATGAAGTTGCAAACACCGATATGCCGAGTCAAAATGTTTCGCCGTCGATGGTGTTGACGTAGGGAGCGAGTTCTCCCCGAGGAGTAGTAATACATGTATTTGCTCATCGATGACGATGGGTTTTTCTGTTTGTTTGGTTGTTTGTTTGTTTTTTTGCGAAAAAGGCTGTATCTCTGTTCTGTCTGTCTGAAAGAAAGAACCTTTTTGCAGGGAAGCATGCCTGATTGTCATGTGATGTCGTGGTCTGTGTCACATGATTTCTCAAGTACTAGTACAATATGGACATTTATTACACAGGAGAGATCAAAGAAAAAGAGGCCGCCATGGATGATAATGAGGTTTCCGTCGTATGGGGTCTTTTCAACCTTCAAGACCCCAGAAGCGATTTCTCAAGTTCGGTAACTCCCTTGCCTTATGTCGCCGATCAGCACCTTCGGTCATTTGTACCGGGAGCCGATCAGCGACGGCAGTTGCCTACCGGAAGTGGCTCCCATCGACAAAAGTTGTGAAAGGTTTAAGCCGTCTGCACCTCGGGAATGTTTGTTATAAGGGAGGGTAGCGTCGATGTCGAGAGCGATGCAATATTGACGCTCCCCCTCTTATTCACAACCAATGAAACAAAAGGAAGCGTACCAAACTACTACTGCTTAATTTTATACAACAGTGTTTATTTCAAAGTAAATTCATGTACAGTCAAATGAAATTGATTGTGTTATTAATAAGCATATCATTGCCCTGCAAAATAATTAAATGCAATGCCACAATGTCGTCAAAGCAATTGAAAAAATTCGTGAGCGGATCGTGTGGAGGTTGTCACCAGTAGTGTTGTCTTGTGCAGTCCAGCATGCGAGCAATACAACACAGATAGACTGCTGAAAGATAGGAGTCCCCAAAGTAGAAGTATTTGAAGAGCATTTCTGTTGTGTACCGTGCAACTACCAGTTCTTTATCTTCTTCGATCGATTTCTTGTTTGACAGTTGTCCCCAGTGCTTGAAATCACTTACATTAGTCATGGGACTTGATAACCACGATTTAAAATCCGCGTAATGTTCCGAATACATTGTTCTTGACAATGTTTTGACTGCAACTGCGTCGGCCATCTTCATTATGTTATGTCGAATGCGAACCATACCACATCATATCAATGAATCACCAGTTTATTGAATCGTTGCAACATTCCTCAGAGTCTTGTATACGGTGAAAACACTGATCTGACTGGAATCTCTGGAGGTGTTCTTCTTACACGTTTGATCCTTCATTCACAAATTCACTCAACGCGTTGGCCTTCTCACAGACAGAATGATATGCCGGCTTCACTGGAGTCATCCGGAGCAGTGTAACGCCTTTTGTGTTTGTGTCCATGTTTCCTGAATCTGCCATAAACATAAACAGAACAATCATGAGGAATGGAATGTAGACACATGTGCCGGGCACAATAACTTGACAATAAATTAGTCTTAATCAGACTAACTGCTATCCCGCGAAATAAATTCCCTTGCACCTATTTCTCCCATGCATTTCCAGCGTATAGGTGGATTAAGCTGCACTGACCAAACAGTTGTATGCGTAAGCGATACAGTGTTTCCCACTACTTTTTTCTGAGTCACCCTCCGCCTACTTACTTTCACTTCCCTCAGCTCAGAGTGCTGATACTATTGGCTGTATGCCAAGTATGCTTCATATTCATCACAAACATTCAAAAACATGTATGTAACACATTTTTCTCTATATGGTCCATGTCAGATGAGCGTGTCATGTAGAAATTGTTTGAAGTTTACGAATTTGTAAACGTTTTGGATATTAGGTGGTAAAGAGTTCCATAAGGATGCCCCTGAGAAAGACATTTATAGATATCAACCCTTGGACGAGGCACTGGGAGGAGACTGTTCCTGGTGTTGTGTTGTTTATTATGTTTGAAATTAAATAGTTGATGAAGATATGTTTGGGCTTTGCATGCAGTAAACAAAACAGAGAGAGAGAGAGAGGGGGGGGGGGGAGAGAAGGGGAGAGAGAGAGTGTGTGTGTAGTAAGACGACTACAATGAAGTTATAAGTGAAAATGCAGTATAATGGCAGCAGTGTCCTAGATCTGTTGTAGCAGAATATTGGTAAATCTAGGGTGTTGTGATATCGTTCGCAGCATGTGGCAGGATTTTTTTTTTTTTTTTTTTCTGTTTCACTTCTGTATATCCTGAGTGTATACTGCCCCGTTGACCACTTTGAAACACTTGACCAAGATTTCATGTCTTTCTTCGAAAAGTACATGCACGTTGAGCTGGGAATTAGTCTTACGCGGTTTGAGCCCCCACCCCACCTCCCCCCACCCCCAGCTCCCCAACCACCTCCGTGTTTTATAACAAGCGGTGCCATCTGGCTACAGCAGTGTTAACTTAAAATGCC
>JACVVK020000128.1:1305000-1312500 GCA_018292915.2 Batillaria attramentaria | reverse complement strand
GAAACTTTTTTTTTACTTTCGGATTGTGTGGTAGTATACTTATCTTCCGGAGCAAAAACGTTGAAACACACTTGACACCTAAGACTTTCAAAACATGTAATCCGAATGATATTATCTGCTACTGTAATTGCTGTCATCGTGTGTGTGTGTGTGTGTGTGTGTGTGTGTGTGTGTGTGTGTGTGTGTGTAAACATATTACTTTCTAATGCTCCCGAGTTCACACTTATCCGTCCTCACTTTTTATGATGAGAAAAGCACCAATTCAATATGCACGAATTTGTTAAAAGGACATTATAGCCTACAATTTGGGAAAGAAGTATTTTCCCGACACAGTGTTTCTCCGTACAGTGTTTCTCTTAGTGTCACATATAATGTGAAAGTTCAAGTTTCAGATCACAAGATTCACACACTTACAATTTATTTAACTGATCAGGGAAGCTTTTTTGCATTGCAAACAATAGATCCCGAACATGAGAGGAAGTTCAAACAAAGAGGACGAAATTTTGTTTTCCCAGTTATATGTACACAACACATCAAGGAAATAATCATTTTCTTTAATAACAGCGCAAGCTGTAGCATGTCTGCAGCCGCCTCCAAA
Source organism: Batillaria attramentaria (assembly GCA_018292915.2). NCBI lineage: Eukaryota > Metazoa > Mollusca > Gastropoda > Batillariidae > Batillaria > Batillaria attramentaria. The sequence goes on along the minus strand of JACVVK020000128.1, from coordinate 1,311,902 downwards.
AAAATGGCGAAGACCCCAGAGGAAGACTGGACATTTTGAACTGTCCAAACACAATGACGATCCGAAGCTGCCACAAAATATTGATTCTCTTTGCTTGGACCCAGTGTCTGCCAAAGCGAGCTAGAGCAGAATGTAAGTATAGGAAATCAAGATGGTTCCGCTCGTGTATCTCCTGATACTGATCAGAGTCGGCGGGTTTCTTAATAAGATATTTTTGATTGCACTCCTTCTGTGGTTAACAAAACTCGAAACTGTTACGAGCGTGGCTGTGCCTTTTGATTGTATTTCGTTTGTATGCTGTAGGATAACAGCTGTAATTTTTTTTTTTTTTTTTTTTTGGGGGGGGGGGGGGGTAGTTTAGTGAGACAGAGAAGTTGCTACGTTTAGTTCATGTTCTGTTTTAGTACTGTAAGTCTGTTTCACGTGATCCAGAAGTTATCACGAGTATTCGAGAGGTGGTGACCTTGTTTTGACTGTAGCTATTTTGCCTCGGGCGGCGGTATGCACTTAGGGCCTAGAGCTGAGTCGCTCGGAGATTTCGTGCAAATCGCTTTGTTCTGACTTGTTTGCTGTTAGGTGTTATAACGCGCCTATAAGGTTCGGTGGGCAGGTACTTGATTATTCTGGATTCTTTTTTTAGTTTTAAAATAGTAAAAAGGTGATTCACGTTCTGATTTTTGATTGGTTTTTCTATATTTGTTGTTCGGAATGTGCTGGACTGTTGTGTCTGTATATAAGCCCCTGAGATGTTTGCGTGTGTGTGTTCACGAGAGAAGCTTGTATTTGCGGAGATTGAAAGTGCTGTGTAACACCAGAAAAGTGCTGTAATAAACTCCACTCGGTTATAACTTTTCTACGCGCTCACGTGTCCTCTGTGAGTGAGAGACAACGTGCGGTCCACAAGACCGCGCTACGTGAGGAAGTGTTCGCCTGTGTATGTCATCGTATTCCCTCGATAAGACGACGGGCTCTTCAACACATCTCCACACGTAACAGAAACTAACAGGTAATTATCGCAAATGACCCGTTCCTGATAAAAAAAGAGGAGGATAAAGGAGGTTAATTGTATATATTTTCTCCGACACAGATAGTGCGGCAACGTGCGATGCTCCAGCTGTCGAGAGAGGAAGCCCAGCTAACATCACTTGTCACTTTGACTCTGACATCGGCCGGACCAGAAAACCCTTTGGCATTGACAAATATCATGCAGGGACTCCTCAAGGTTTTTCATTTGATGTTTTTTTTAATCAGTTTGTTGTGTGGGTATATTATCATAATTTTTATCATTAATATCATTGTTGTTGTTGTTGTTCTGCAATAAGTAGGTTTGGCCACAATACCGGCAAAGCTGTACCAAAACTGAAGATTTCGCTGTAGAATAACCTTTATTGCTTTGCTGGGATCCTACTGTTGGCCTATCCTCCGTCTATATATTGTTCTGTTGTATATTCTCAGTTGTGTTACGCTGCCACTGGTCGGACAAGAGCGCGGTTCCCCTGTGTTCTTATATACCGGGATACTCCTTCGACCTGATGGTTACAAGAATTGTAACCCTGCAGATTTTATCAGCAACAGAGGAGTTTGCAGGGACGTACGCATGCCATGAGCTTGGTTCGGATCAGCAAAACTTTGTATCGTGCAACTTGGAACTACTGTCCATTCTAACCGGTAGTTCCCTTTGCTTTTCAAATAACTTTTTCTTTTCCGGCAACTCACAATAATCCATTTCCAGCTATCTCCCTTTGTTAAAAATGTTAACTTACACATGTCACAAGCAATAAATGAACACACAAGATCCTAACAAAACCCACGTAGGCCTTCGCTGCATTCGGTCGATAGAAACAAACGAACAAACACGTCTGAAAGACAGATGACCTCTACACAGCTGCCTGTGCCCATAGCAATGTATGGAAACATTCTGATATTCTTATATTCGGTTTGTGTATTCAGATGTTCCAGAAAGTGCGGCAGCGGACGGTTTCAAACCCGTAATTGTGAGCGAAGCTGATACCAGTTTCATTCTTCACACTCAGAGCAGTATGATCCCAGGTGAGATGCACCCCCCCCCCCCCCACACCCACGCACACAAAACATGTACATAGAAACAAATAAACTGTGGTAAATTTGTGGTACGAAAAAAAAAAAAAAACTAGATAGAACGTAAAATACTCATCTCTTTATGCCTGTCAAATCGCCAGTAACTGAACTACAAGGATAAGTAATGAATTTCTCACTTGAATGGATTAAAAACATATCAATTCGTAACAAATCTAACGATGTTATATTGTTAAAACGTGACTGCAGATCACTCGGGCGAGGAAAGCTTCCACGTCTCGACTGAGAGTGACGCTGATGACGTCAAAATCAGTTTCAGCTCTCGCGCTAGTACCAGCGTGGCACCAGGTAGTTCATGTGTGTGGCAGCCTTTGTTTGGGAGCGTGGGGTACTGTAATGAATGAGTTTGTATAAAACTGGAATTTTTGGATATTCGAATGCCAAGTATGTGTAAAAATTTACATTCTCTCTCTCTCTCTCTCTCTCTCTCTCTCTCTCTCTCTCTCTCTCTCTCTCTCTCTCACACACACACACACACACACACACACACACACACACAGAGCAGATGTATGACAGTTGGTGCAGAAGTAAACCCCAAAACTTTAACCACTCTCAACTAATCAATGTGAATTTTGCTCTTAATCAACTTTAACCTCACACGTGTGTGTGTGCGTGTGTGTGTGTGTGTGTGTGTGTGTGTGTGTGTGTTGACGGGGCGGGGGGGGGGTGTCTATTTCTAGATCCTCAAGATGTACTTGTTGTGACTGTGACAAACGACGTTCCCGGCGACCATGTGCCTTTTATGTACGGCGTCGACTTCATGGTGGTTACCAGCATTGGTATACTGGCTTCTGCTGCTGTTATCATCACAGTTAGCATCGTGTGCGTCAGAAAAGGTAACACTAGACAGTGAGATTGTAACGAGCAATTGTTTGGGTACAATCACCTAATTTCCTTTTCTGTTTTTACGTCCAGTTACGAAACTGGTCAAACAGTAGCCTTTTTTATTTTGCAGTTGGAGAATTGCCGATGCTTTGATAAAGTAAAACTGATTTGATACATCGGATTAAAACGGGGATCCACTTTCTTGTATGTAGAATGACATCTATTTAAATGACATACCTGAACAGACTCTTCATCGTAGGTTACAATTAGGGTTTATCTTCACTCTAGGCAGGAGAAGGTGTAAACATCGTGCAGATGAAGCAGACCAGCCCGTACAGAGGATCGACCTGATGAGACCGGACCAAAATGAGAGAGACGGAGAGAACGACGGCCGTCGATTCAGCCAAGAGTCAAATTTCTACTGGGAGGTTCGGGATGACCCTCCTACACCATCTCCAGGTGTGTGTGTGTGTGTGTGTGTGTGTGTGTGTGTGTGTGTGTGTGTGTGTGTGTAACGCTTGGACAGTTGAAAATGGCCTGCCGGTCAATTATACAAGCAGGAATGAAAATCTATGAGTGACAATTACAAAATGAAGGTAAACAATGAAAAGAAAGACCTTGGATGCTTGTTTCAGAATTACCTAGGCCCTGCAGGTGGCCAGCTCTGTCTGACGACTACCTACACCCTACTGTATCGCATGGGGTTGTGGAGGGGACGGACGATGCAGTGAAAATGACCCCGCTGTATGAGAACAGTGTACTTCGCAAACTTGACACATTAGGGAACATTGGCGACTCTCTTGCGAAGCCTGACTTAGTGGAAAACACAAGTCCAAAAGATCTTCAGTCGTGCAGCAAAAGAGCACCAACAGCCGCCTTACTTGTAGGAAGTTCAGAAAAATCTGTAGTGGTTTGCACTGTTGAGTTGCACCAACGTCAAGTTGCAGTGAAAGAACTCGATGATCAAACAGAAGATTCCGAGTACGGTTACATGCCGATGACTGGGACAGTACGCAGAATTGCTACTGCTACATCTCAAGCATCGATGGAAGTGACCGATGGCGCGGCTGAACCTCCAGACATGCTCGATGAGAACAGTACTGCTATGTCAAACAAACTGGAGTTGCCTAACTCGGACTTGGCTTCCAATGAGAATAATTCCTCGAGCGCTTCGCCTTAGACATGGGATGACCACCCTTCCTTTGTTTGACTTTCTAACCCTCGTCTCCTGGCCTACGTGTTTAAACCCAGTGTGTGTGCGTGTAAAATTGGTTCATTTAGATATTTTCAGCACTAGTTCTTTCTAAAACAGTTTGAGTGAACTTTCCAACAGGTCAACGTGGACAGTCATAATGGAAGTTTCAAACTTGGAGGGAATTTTGACTCGTAGAGTAGTACGTAGAGTAGTACAAGTTGAAAGATGATAGCGTGGTTAATGATCTTCATATATATGGTTTTAAGTTTAAAGTTACAGATCGCGGGCAATTTTTTAATAGGCGTTTTGGCTAAACTTCAGTAGAGGCCACTAACAAAATCCGGGCGATATTCAGAATGTTGGCACGAGAGATTGTAGACATGCAACTTTGAATTAACTTGTCGAAAGGTCCTGGACCAAAAGCTTAGGTTTCTCAGTGAACTTGAACATGAATGACATTTGTTCGCCATTGACAATCTGAAGGTTGGTAGCTATGCTTCTCTGGTCGACAGTTTGAGTGGGTGGGTGTTTTAGAGTTTAACATCAATTTCCAATACGTATGGGTGACATCAAAAACGGGACAAGGAGAAAAAGGCCAGCACAATTTGTTGGCCCCACCCGGGATTCGTTGGAAGTCCAACGCTCTACCATTCGGCTCGACAGTTTGGATTGAATCTTAAGAGTAATAGCCACAAGTGAGACATACAATTGTGTGTGTGTGTGTGTGTGTGTGTGTGTGTGTGTGTGTGTGTGTGTGTGTGTGTGTTCCTAGTGGTTTTTATCGAAATGTAAATTGACTGACATTTGCACTTTCGTTATTTGACGCCAGAGCCCAAATGTGGTTCTCGATTTTGCGTGGAAAATGAGTCTTGAGACAAAATCTGATGATTTTTCAGCTGTTCTGCACGCTGACGGCCATACATTGGCATCTCTCGTAAATGGGCAGAAGGCACGTGCTTTCAGGACCTACGCCTTAAGCATATCACATCTCTCTTGCTTGTGACTCGGTTTACAAGGTCATATAAACAGTTCTGCATGGACTTCTTGATTTTAGTATGTAGTCTGCTGAGCATATGGACGAATGTATATAAAGCTGTAATGGACATCATGGGCCTAAAGGAAACACGTGGTGAACGTGAAAACGTGTAGGAGCAAAATTCAAATGACTACTTACCCAGTTAACATCACCAGCAACGCATATACCCGTACCCCTTGGCTTGACCCAATTTCTCTTTGTGCCTTCCAATGTACTTGAGTGTAAGCGTCGACCCGGCTACTCCCGGTTAGACAGTTCGAATCGTAAACCTTACCTGTACGACAATCGTTCGCTTCCTAGGCCGTGTCAGCCATACTCACAGGCACACGCCCCCCCCCCCTCACCCCGCCCCCTTTCCCCCACCCTCTCTCTCTCTCTCTCTCTCTCTCTCTCTCTCCAATGGCTTCGCATTATGCTGGTTTGTGCTCTACACTGGGGACAGTACAGTCTCCTCGTTTTAACCCGGACAAGTTTAGCATAGCAATGCGCTCCTACCCGATGAAATCACCATAGTCTCTTTTGATCTTGAGGCTGTGTTATGTTCTTATGCGATATTGCCTGCACTCGTGTACATTATTTGTGCACTGAAATTCGTTACTTCCTTGTTTTACACAAGAGGTCGCCCTGTGATAACTCATTATCTCACATGTTACACGTTAAACACATGAACTGTTGTACATGTTGCCACGGGAGATAAAAATATGTCGTATTATGGTCTGTATAGAAAGGGATGATTCTTTTTGTGAAACAGGAAGATTTGGGGTTCATGTAAATGTGTCGAGTTTTAGCTTATTGTTTACTTTGCAGGCATTTCGATTCAGTCTTTCTGAAGCTTCCGCAATGGATTGAAACACACACTCTTGGATCGCACAGGTTGTCTTGCAGTAACTCCTAGTCAGGTTATACGAAACTGTTGCGCTGTTGCCATTGGTTTCGAATATGAGGTGTGCATTCATCGATACAACCCTTTCCTGTTGTTGTGTTAGGTTGTCGAATACCTTCACACGCGCTGCGGACGTCACCCAGTACTGAAACATTGCCACTTACAAAACTTGTTTGCTGTCTCTCTCTCTCTCTCTCTCTGGTTACATATCTGTCATCAAATAATAACAAACAATTTTGCACACCACTTTCTCAAGGCAATCAATTAATTATAGAAATGTGCTTGTGACATGCTTTTGTGTGATGTTCAGTCTATGTTTGTTTGTTTGCTACTGCCACACATTACAGACGTATTGAGTGTAAAGGGTATGAGTAAAATATCAATTCAGTTGCACATTTCGTAACCCGTTGTATGGTTTTCATTGGTGCTTGTTACGGTATATACATCTGCCAAAGACAGGTAATGTGCGGCGTACCTACACATAACCCCACATACAACGTACAAAACACAGGGTGATCTTCCCTCGCTGATGTCACCTCTCTCAAAAATTGCACAACTCAGTCCTTGAACTTGTGCAGGATACACTGTTGATTTGCGCGTGCACGTCATGGTGGTGGTGTATATCGTTTGTACTCTGTGTGTATGTGTGTGTGTGTGTGTGTGTGTGTGTGTGTGTGTGTACGGAGAGACAGCTAGTGCGCAAGACAAAATCTCTCTCTCTCTCTCTCTCTCTCTCGCTCTCTCTTCCCCCCCCCCCCACACACCCTTCAATGTCTTACCCCCCTCCCCCCCCCCCCCCCTGCTCAGAATATTCCTGAGAAAGGCCATGTTCGGCGATTTGAAAAGCA
>JACVVK020000128.1:1267500-1300000 GCA_018292915.2 Batillaria attramentaria | reverse complement strand
GCTATAGAGAGTGTTGTGTATGGATGACGATGATTCGTTCGGTTTGTTGTTGTTGTTGTTGTTTTGGAGGGGGGGATGGGATGGGATGGGGGTGGGGGGGGGGTGTGTAGAAGTGTGTATAAAATTGTGTGTGTGTGTGTGTGTGTGTGTGTGTGTGTGTGTGTGTGTGTGTGTTTCTTGTTTTTGCCCCCAGCAAGGAGCGTCTTCCCATGCTCAGTACTTGCAGTATTTGTTACATTTTTTTTTTGCTAGGTAATCAAATGCTCAGTTGGTGACAGTGTTTAATTAGAGAAGAATGTAGTTAGGTAGGTAGGCAGAATAAACATCAGGTAGTTGCATGTAGTATCATTTTATTTCTGGAGAGTGTTAGGTTGAGTTAAAGAAGTCCGTAAAAGGAAACAACAGTTGTATTGTGTCTGTTCTGACAGATACTGTACTGGACTGTGACTGGATCGAAGAGGAACAACTGTGCATGACAATCAAAGATGGCTACCGGTTTGACGGGAGGATCAGCAACAAACTAACCATCATCATGGACAACGTGACACAGGAACAAGCTGGACAGTACTATTGTCAACTTGTACACTCTTCTGGGGCTGGGGACATCGAGCGTTGTACTTTGACTGTGACTGGTAAGTCATAGCGTTAAACATGTGTGTTTGTTAGTCGTTTTGTTTTGTCTCTTTTGTGTGTTTGCTTTTGAAGGGTTTTTATTCGTTAGGGTTTTCAGATTTTTGAGATTTGTATATAGATCGTTGGAAGTTTTCAATATATTTATTTATAATCCTAAATGATTTAATCCTAGGAAATAAACGGATGTTTTATATTGACTAACGTATAGATGTGTTTGGGTGCCAGCATCAAGTTCAGTTTGCAAAACTGATAAACTGTTTATGTTTATTAGTTTTTTTCATATTGTTGCTGTTGTTGTTGTTGTTGTTTTGTAGATTGTTCGAAGCTTTTAATTAATTTTTATCATTATCTTTTTCTTTTCTTTAGTATTATTAATTATTTCAACCTAGGAAATAAACGGATATATGTATATTGACTGAAGTATAGATGTGTATAGATGCGTATATATTGTGTTCCACAGGTGAAAAGGCTAAGGCGCCAGCACCAAGTTAAGTTTTAGAATTGATAAACTGTCTCTGCATCTGAGAATGTGCAGCTGTTACGTTGCAAAGAAGAAAATATCTCTGTCCTTGAAAAAAAGTTTTGTTATTGGTCAACACTTCTTTCGCTGTGCCAGTGATTGTCAGAGATAAACACGCAGTTACAATATAAAGTAATATGCAAATCGAGTGACGAAAGTAACTTTGAAGTGGTTAATTTTTGTTATTCAGAGAGAACAGAACCAAGATCTACTCTACCATGGACAAGGAGACCTTCCACAACACCTGTGATTCCAGCAGAAGAGAGAAGAGGTGTGTTTGTTTAGAAAGCCTTATGGGTTTTGCTGTTGTCAAATTCAAATTTAAATTCATAAATACTTTATTGTCTGTCCCCAAAAAACAACATGTTAAAACAGAAAAAAATGTCTTTCAGACACACCCATTGGCTCCCCTCATTATAATGTGATCTTAATATAAAAAAACAAACAAACAACAATCGTGTAGAACTGGTAGGAAAGATTTCCAGCCCTTTCATATACAGTGTGATATGTTGTCTGCTCAATTTGTGTGCGTGGCAGGGGAGATAATCTGTCTAGAGGGTGATGCTAAACAATATACATGTTTAGAACAGGTGCATTGCTTCATTATTGTAATGTTGTGTCATACTGATACAATTTTGTTTGGGAGGAAAGAGACATAGACAGGAATTTTCAAGTATCCTTTGTTATGAAAACGTCACTTTTATTTTGTATTATTTAAAAATTTGCTTTTGCCAACTATCGATACTCTGCAATGTGACAATAAAATAGTATCAATACAGTTATCTGAAAGCAGCTTGAGATGCAGACCTGTCATAGTCTCGCAAGGGAAATATTATGATTCCCATTTGTGTTCACTGTTATAAATGTGCAATCTGCGGTTTTCCATTTTTGTCACGCTACAGCACATAGCCTCTTCATACACACATATTTAAAAACTGCTGATTTTTTTTGTTTGAGAATAACATTATCATGGACTGGTGCTTTGTTCAGGGACAGTACACAATGTGTTGTGTGGTATCCCTTTACTACGATTGGTGGACCTGGAGAGTAATTTAATTAGCACTGCAGCCCCAAAGTTAGTTTGGGTGCATGTGCGTTAAAAGAAAGGCACCACAACACCTTAACAGCTTGTCATTTTTTTCTGTTTTTCAGGGAAGCTTGAAGCAAAAGAGGGAGGCCTTGGGTTACCGCTGATCATCGCCATACCCGTGATTATTGTCGTTCTGCTTGTGGCGGTTGTGATTTTGGTGTACATGTTCCGGAGAAGGTAAGCATACACATTACACCGGCAGATATAGCTGCAATCTCATGTGTGTTATCTTTTTAGTGTCTCCCTGCAATGCTGGATGAAAAACGTAGGTGTCATTTTGTTTTGTTTAGTTTTTCAGTTCTTTCTGAGAATTTCGTCTTGTAAAGAGAAAGTTACAGAAAGTTACAGAAAAGGAAATATCAACAAAGAAAGCAAAAACATTACGAGAGGAAAATATTGTTCCTTGTTGTTTTATCAGAGACAGCACATGTTATTATGAAGATGTTTTATCGGTACCAAATTCAGTTGACCCCTCAGGTTGATTCCTCAGTGCGCACGACTTTCCAGACATATCCGTGGGGATCCAGAAAAAAGCAAGCGAACATGGAGACAATGGATCCAAAAGCAAAAAGGACTTAGAGGAAGGACTCAGCGACACCGAAGATGTTTTCCCGGTTGATACTACTCAGCCAAACGTCAACAGCACAGTGAATGAACCCCTGCTTTCAAACAGCCCTGCAGATGACGAAACTCCCGCAGATGACGAAAGGCAAGAACTTTCAGCAGAAAATGACGACGGCTCGGGGTATGTGTAGCTAACCAAGATCAGGATCCTGATGGCAACGTGGTTGTGTCCCCTGAGCTGCCGACTCAAGCGGATATCGACAACGAACAAGGAGAAGATGAAAATTAATGTCAGACGACGATGAGGACGATGGGATAGAAGAGGCACTGGAGAAAGCAGACAAAGCTGGTCCCCTGTCTCGAGGAACACCACGGACACGGAGAATCCGGAAGAAACTGAAACCTGTCGTCAATGAAATCAAGGAACATGGAGTTGAATTCCTACACCCTGTGCCGGACGAGTTCAAGAGACAGAGTGCTCAGAGGGAACCGAGAAATGTGCAGACATGAACAATGAAAAAAATTACATATCTAGGTTACATATTGCCTGATTAGTGTTAATCGGCGGATTGAGAAGAAGAAGAAAAAGAAGATTGGCAAACAGTCGACTCCCTAAAAGGAATGGATGTACAGACTGTGCCCTTGGCTTCTAGACCCATCACGAGTTTATTTCAATGACAGGAATAGAGCCCAGTCTTTTCCACTGTAGGCTAATCTCTTTTCGACCAGTTCGGCTGCCATATCTAAAATGTCAGTGGATCCCCCTCACCCCCATCTTCATCTGCCCACTTCCCCACTCCCCTAAAAAAAGAAAAAAAAACTCTGTACCCTCACTCTACACATTCAGAAAACAGCAACATCATCAAAAGCGTCCGACTGGCGTTTACCATGTCTTCAACATAACTCTGTAGATTGGACACTACTTATTGTTATCATTTTATAGGACAGAATAACCCTGAGTATTACATAGTGTACACGGGAGTGTGGGAATGTCTGAGTCCAACAGCTAAACACACTACAGCTGCTACAACCTCTTGACCCATGGATTTTTTCAAAGCGACACATGGAAGTCGTGCCGCACATAGTAAATGCTTTTGTTGATATTACAGTTATTTCACTCTGCATTTTTATTGTACAGGTGTGCTCATCCGCGGAGTATCTTGCTAATTTTTGTCTTCAATATTGTCTTCTCATGTTGTCTTATCCAAACTTTTACCGATCACTAATGACTTGTGTTGTGAAGTTGTTAACTTACAATTCAAAACCAAACAGAATATCATGAAAAGCGCAAGTGCTTATATTTCGCTAATACAAGGAGAGGGCAATTGTAATTTTTTACGATGATTTGAATAATACTACTCAAATTTTCATGTGTTTTTATTACTGATAAGCGGTTTTGTTGTTGTTCTTTTAGTTTGTTCGTTTGTGGTGGTTCTGTAGTTGTTGTTTTTTGTTTGTTTATTTGTTTGTTTTTGTTATTAGTGTCTCCGCTTATTTGTTTGTTCTTTCAATTTGATATTATGCTTAATGTATTTTGCATTGCCTGCACCAACAAAAACGAACATCTCATGATATGAACACAAGACGGGCAGATTACTTCCCTTGAGCTAATGAGTTCACCAACACAATGGTGATTGTATGCATGTACTACTCACATTTTCAGGGGTTTCTTTCTCATTGATAAGGGGTTGTTGTTTTCTGTGGCTATTGTGTTGTTGTTGTTGTTGTTTCTGTCCCAAGTATTCGCCAGCTCGGTGGTGTTTCATCCAGGTCACGGGTGCACGGGTGGAAGATACAGAGAGACAGCTGGGGCAAGTGTGTGTGTGTGTGTGTGTGTGTGTGTGTGTGTGTGTGTGTGTGTGTGTGTGTGTGCGTGTGTGTGTGTGTGTGTGTGTGTGTGTGAGAGAGAGAGAGAGAGAGAGTACCTTGCTTTTTTTTTTTTTTTTTTTGGGGGGGGGGGGGGGGGGACGGGGGGTATTTCGTCAATACTTGAATTATTTACACCATGGATAATTTATGCAGGCTGACTATCCCCCTGTAAGAGTATTTGCAAAGTATTCCATTAGTTGACGACCGGACACATCGACGGTAACTTGTTGTAACCTCTTGTGTGAAATTAGCGGCAACATTCCCAGCGATAAACATAGTAGGCCCGTGTTGTTTTATACGAGGGCGTGCAGTGTTTTGTTAGAACAGTATTGTGGACTAATTGGCTGAACCTTTTCCTTTGCCTGGTCAATAACGATTACTCATCCTGGGAAAGTTTTATCGTACTTTAAACATTGCGGTACAGGATGGATGTTGATCAACTCTCTCTTTGAAATATTTTAATTTCCTGTTGAACAGGACATCGCTGTATGAGTTATCAGTTACGGCCTAATGTTAACGTATGACACATCTATTCAGTTGCTTCAGTGTCACGTGAATTGTGCTGTTGGAACTTGAAATGTACCTACTTGGCTGGTTTACAGACAGCATTGGAATCGTCGTGTGTGAGACAGAGAGAGATGATGATGATGATGATGAAAAGTTTATTAGGATAATTCTTGTAAGCATCTCTGCCTATCGTACAAGAACTCCTCACTACATTCTATAATAAAGATCAAACAAAAACACAAACAAAACACATAATGCAAAGATAAACTAACAATCAAGGCTACCGAAAAGGTGAGACCCCCCCCCCCCCCCCAACAAAAAAACAAACAAACAAACAAACAAACAAACCAACATCAGACAAACAAACAAAGAAAATTAAACACACACACACACACACACACACACACACACACACACACACACACACACACACACAAGGTAACAGGTCACAGAAAACCACGGCGATCAAGCATGATCACCTAAGGCTTATAAGCAATGGGGGATGTATACACACCAAACTAACTTAAGTTGTTGGTGTTTTAAGACTGGTGGAAGTGTTCATGCAAGCGGTCCTTAAACGTGTTTATTCTAGGAATAGATTTTAGGTGTTGTGGCAAAGAATTCCACGTGCATGCACCAGAAAACGAAAAACTAGTTTTATATAGGTCTATTCTTGGTTTTGGTAATTGGATCAGGCCATTCCTCGTTGTCTCTCTGTGATTCACATGAAATAAATTAAGATATGGAGGAGCCCGGTGATGCAGTACCTTATGCATCAGAACGCACTGGTTATACTGGAATTCTTGACTAAGAGATAGAATGTTTAGTGTATGAAACTTCTCATCAGTAGACGTCTGACCAGGTAATATGAGCTTAACAGCACGTCGAGAGAGAGAGAGAGAGAGTTTGTATTCTGGGGTTGGGTGAGCTTGGTTTAATAACTGCGGAAGATTAATGCAAAAATTATAACTGCAGAGCCCATAAAGAACATCAGTGACGTGTTTTATACAACACCAACACGAGATTGTCAGTCTATGAAATTATAACGACAGCTAAACAATTTCCATTGAAAAGAAATGTCATTGCTCACACACGGCCCGGTTATAGCGTTTCGAATGCCTATTATGTGAAACTAATGGCAACACGCACAACACAAATTTCTCGTCTGCCCATATTGGTCAGCTTTAAAAAAGATTTCTGTGCTGAGGCGTGGAATGTGTAAAGCTTTTGAACTTCACAGAAAAGAAATGATATCCCTTGAACACGGCTCGGTTATACGTTTCAAATGCCCAGTATTTGAAGCTAATGGCAATATGCACAGCAAAGTTCTCATGTCTAACTTCGTTGTGCGTGATAAAAAGCTTTTGTCGGGTTTGGCTCAGAGAGGAAAACTGTGTAATGCATTGCCTGACAATCACTTAACAGAAAGCATATAACTAATATGGGAATGACGCCCACAAAATGTTTATTGAGGGTGCATGACCCGAGTCTTTGTCGTCGCATTATAGTTCAGGTAAACACGTCAATAACTCTTTGGTAAATACCGATTTGGATAAAGAAAACACCTGGCAAGGCACCAATACCCGATTGTATTCGGCGAAGCGGGGGGTGGGGGGGGGGGACATCTCGGTGAGAGTCTGAAGGTTATACCAAGGACAGCACCTATAATATGAATAGTGTTTGTTGTGCGTCTTTTAGGAGGCCACCATTTCCAATGCCCATTATTTGAAACTAATGGCAACATGCGCAACACACTTTTTTTTGTCTACCCATATCTGTCGCAAGTTTAAACAAGATTTCTTTGCGGAGGCGTGGAATGTGTAAAGCTTTTGAACTTCACAGAAAAGAAATAGTATTCTTCATACGCGGCTCGGTTATACGTTTCAAATGCGCAGTACTTGAAACTACTGGCAACAGGCACAACAAAGTTCTCATGTCTACCTTCATTGTGCTTGAGGTGTTGTTGTTGCTGTTGCTGTTGTTGTTGTTGTTGTTTTATATTTTGTGGGGTGTGGTTTTTTTTTGCTTGTTTTTGTTTACTTTTGTTTGCTTTTGTTTGTTTTGGTTTTGTTGTTGTTGTTGTTGTTGTTGTTGTTGTTGTTTGTTGTTGTTGTTGTTTTATTTGTGTTTTTTGGGAGGGTTTGTTTGTTTGTTTGTTTGTTTGTTTGTTTGTTTGTTTGTTTGTTTGTTTGTTTGGGGTGGGGGTATTTTGTCAGTACTTGAATAATGGACACCATGGACAATTTATGCAGGTTGACCGTCCCCAGCTATGAGTCTTTGTAAAGTATTCCGTTAGCTGAGGACACCTCGACGGTAACTTGTTATAACCTCTTCCCAACGATAAACATAGTAGGCCTGTTTTGTTTTATACAATGGCGTGCAGTGCTTTAATTTATTAGAACAGTGTTGTGAACAAATTTGCTGAAACTTTTCCTTTCCCCGGTCATAATAACGAGTACTCATCCTGGGAATGTTTTATCGTACTTTAAACATTGCCGTACCGGATGGGTGTAGTTCAACTCTTTCTTTGAAATATTTTTCTTTCCTGTTGAACATGAGATCGCTATATGAGTTATCAGTTACGGCGTTGTGTTAACGTATAACACATCTATTCAGTTGCTTCAGTGTCACGTGAATTGTGCTGTTGGAACTTAAAATGTACCTACTTGGCTGGTTTGTAGACAGCATTGTATTCAACACGAGAGAGAGAGAGAGAGAGAGAGAGAGAGAGAGAGAGAGAGAGAGAGAGATTTTGTACTCTGGGGTTGGCAACATATTAATAATTTCGGAAGATTTATGCATAAATCATTTCTACAGAGCCCATTAAGAATTTCTGTGACGTGTTTTGTAAAACACAAACACAAGATTGTTAGTCTATGAAATTATAACGATAGCTTAACAATTTCCCTTGAAAAGAAATATCATTGCTCATAGACGGCCCGGTTATAGCATTTCAAATGCCCATTATGTGAAAGTAATGGCAACATGCACAACACAGTTTTCTTGTCTACCCGTACTGGTCGCAACTTTAAAAACGATTTCTTTGCTCCTTTGAAACACATAGTAGACCCGGGTTGTTTTATACAAGGGCGTGCAGTGTTTTGTTAGAACAGTGTTGTCAACAAATTGGCTGAACCATTTTCCTTTCCCTGGTCAATAACGATTACTCATCCTGGGAAAGTTTTATCGTACCTTGAACTTTGCAATACAGGTTGAACAGGACATCGCTGTATGAGTTATCAGTTAAGACGTTGTTTTAACGTATGGCACATCGATTCAGTTGCTTCAGTCATCACGTGAATTGTGCTGTCGGAACTTGAAATGCACCTACTTTGCTGGTATATAGACAGCACTGGATTCGTCGTGTGTGTGTGTGTGTGTGTGTGTGTGTGTGTGTGTGTGTGTGTGTGTGTGTGTGTGTGTGAGAGAGAGAGAGAGAGAGAGAGAGAGAGAGACAGACAGACAGACAGACAGACACAGAGAGAGAGAGAGAGAGAGAGAGAGAGAGAGAGAGTTTGTATTCTGGGGTTGGGTGATGCTGGTTTAATAATTACGGAAGATTTATGCAAAAATTATAACTGCAGGGCCCATAAGGGTGGATGGGTGGGTGTTTGGGGGTTTAACGTCCTTTTCTACCACATAGGGTGATATCAAAGACGGAGCAACGATGAAAAAGCCAGCACAAATATTTTGCCCCAGCCGGGATCCGACTCGAGACCCGAGCATTGAAGGGCCCATAAAGAACATCAGTGACGTGTTTTGTAAAACACCAACAAAAGATTGTCAGTCTAAGAAATTATAACGACAGCTGAACAATTTCCCTTGAAAAGACATGTCATTGGTCATACACGGCCCGGTTATAGCGTTTCAAATGCACATTATGTGAAACTAATGGCAACACGCACAACACAAATTTCTCGTCTATCCATATTGGTCGCAACTTTAAACAAGATTTCTTTGCTGAGGCGTGGAACGTGTACAACACGGCTCGGTTATACGTTTGAAATGCCCAGTAATGGCAATATGCACAACTAAGTTCTCATATCTAACTTCGTTGTGCGTGATTGGAAAAAAACAAAACCAAAAAACAAAACAAAACACGCTATTGTCAGGCTTGGCTCAGAGAAGAAACCTGCGTAATGCATTGCCTCACAATCACTGAACAGAAAGCATAAAATTAATATGGAATGATGCCTGCGAACTGTTTATAGATGGTGGATGACCCGAGTCTTTGTCGTCACATTATAGTTCAGGTAAACACGTCAGTAACTCTTTCGTAAATACCGATTTGGATAAAGAAAACACCTGGCAAGGCACCAATACTCGAAGCAGGGAGGACATCTGTCGGTGAGAGTCTGAAGGTTATACCAAGGACAGTACCTATATGAATAGTGTTTGTTGTGCGTCTTTTAGGAGAGACAACAAAGGGAGTGACAGAAAGACAGCTAAACAGACAGAGACAACCAATATCTTGCTATTTCAGATCTGGCAATATTTCACGGCGTTACGGAACATTTATTTCGCTGAATGCTGGCACGACCTCGTTTCTGAAGCTTTCTTAGGATCTGAAAGGACAGGGATATAATTTCAGAAACGTTTGTGTGAAACCAACGGCAACTCGCACAACAAACTACTTTTGTGTTGTCTCGTTTTTGCAATACATCCTTGCTGAGGACATTTGAACTCAAACGTGCAAATTCCTACAAAGAAACCTACTTATATTTTGAAACATATGCGCTTTTGAGTGCGCATGTACGCTCAAAATACTGCATCCTAATATTTCGTAGGGCTCTTAAATGCAATACAATGCTAGTTACACTCTGGCACGCGGTCAATATTCAAATTATCCTACTCATCTCGGCAAGCTTATGTTAGGAGCGTCAACTGGCCAGGTGTACCTTTTATGCTGGCCGAGTTCCAGTCTTTGAGACGCTGTCACTGTGCAGGTGTCTAAGTACTGTAGTGCCTGACACCACAAAATAATGATATGTAGGCAGAAACTCTTAAACTTTCCAGGAAAACCTCAAAACCCACCAATTTTCTGCCCATAACAACATTTGACTATTCTGGTTTGCATCGTGCTTGTGTTAGTGTGTGTGTGTGTGTGTGTGTGTGTGTGTGTGTGTGTGTGTGTGTGTGTGTGTGGTTGCGCTCTGACCTTAAGGCTTTGTAAATTGTTGTATATGTGTTTCTTCCTATTAATTTTTTGCGCTTAGAACTGTTATTAACTGATCGGTCAAGCGCTATACAATTATTATTATTATTATTATTAGTTGTTGTTGTGGTAGGGCGTATTTTTACCCTTAGCAGCATTGTATCTGATGAAAATTTATTAGCTATCGCTCTTGTGTAAAATTTCCGTACTACAAATAAATGGGGGTATTATGTAAACCATTGACACCATGGACAATTTATGCAGGCTGGCGGTCCCCAGTTAAGAGTCTTTGTAAAGTATTCCGTTAGCTGAGGACACCTCGACGGTAACTTGTTATAACCTCTTGTGTGAAACCAGCCGCCACAGTCCCAACGGCAAACATGGTAGGCCTGTGTTGATATATACAAGGGCATGCAGTGTTGCATTAGAACAGTGTTGTGGACAAATTTGCTGAAACTTTTCCTTTCCCCGGTCATAATAACGAGTACTCATCCTGGGAATGTTTTATCGTACTTTAACTTTCTTTCTCGTTGCCGCGTCTTTGATATCACCCCTACATGGTGAAAAACGAAGTTAAACTCCCAAACACCCACCCACCCACTTTTAACGTACTTTAAACATTGCCGTACAGGGTGGAAGTAGTTCAACTCTCTCTTTGAAATATTTTACTTTCCTGTTGAACAGGACATCGCTATATGAGTTCTAAGTTACGGCGTTGTTTTAACATATGACACATCTATTCCGTTGCTTCAGTGTCACGTGAACTGTGCTGTTGGAACTTGAAATGTACCTACTTGGCTGGTTTACAGACCATTATATTCACCACGAGAGGGAGAGAGAGAAAGAGAGAGAGAGAGAATTTGTACTCTGGGATTGGCAACATTTTGATAATTGCGGAAGATTTATGAATTAATTATAACTACAGAGCACATAAAGAACTTCTGTGGCGTGTTTTGTAAAACACCAACAAAAGATTGTTATTCTATGAAATTATAACGATAGCTTAACAATTTCCCTTCAAAAGAAATATCATCGCTCATAGACGGCCCGGTTATAGCATTCCCAGTGCCCTTTATGTGAAACTAACGGCAACATGCCCAACACATTTTTACTGTCTCGCCATATTGGTCGCAACTTTAAACAAAATTTCTTTGCTCAGGAGTGTGCTGTATAAAGCTTTTGAACTTAACAGAAAAGAAATGGAGTTCATTGTACACGGCTCTGTTATAGATTTAAATGCCCAGTATTTGAAACTAATGGCAATACGCACAACACAGTCCTCAAGTCTAACTTCATTGCGCGTGATTGCAAAAAAAAAAAAGCTTTTGTCAGGCTTGGTCCACAGAAGAAAACTGTAATGCATTGCCTCACAATCACTTCACAGAAAGCATGCAATTAATATGGAATGACGCCTGGTAAACAGAGTAAACACCTTCATTGCCTCCGTTAGTTTGTATAGGACTACTTTGAAACACGCTATCGTGCTTACACAATAGAAGGTTGTCCACGCGGGGCCGGATTTCGTATAGGTTGTTTGTATCAACTTTACAAGATCGAGAGTTTCATGTCAGATGACGAAAGAAATGACGTCAAGTACGTTGACACGGATCACGAGTTCTTTCTATGATTGGCGAAAGCAGACAAAATTCAGTCTTTTCGTGAAAAATCCGTTATTTCGCGACAAAACCGCTTTTTGTCGCGAAAGATCGTCAATCTTTCCGCGAAAAGAAAAATGACTCGAAAAAAAAAAAAAAACGGGTTTTTTTTCGCGAAAAAAAAATGGTATGCACTTTTTCTGCAGAAAGTTGGTGTCCGTTTTTTTTTTTTTTTTTTTTTGCGAAAAAAAAAACTAGCCCACTCAGTCAACTTTTCGCGAAAAAAACGCCGTCAGTTTTTTTTTTTCGCGAAAAAAACCACCGGCTTGTTTTTTCGCGAAAAAAAACTGACGGGTGCTTTTTCGCGAAAAAACTGCTTTTACTTTTTTTTCGCGGAAAAACCTTATCTGCAGAAAAAAAATGAATTTTTTCGCGGAAACCTGTTTTTTGTTTGTTTGTTTGTTTGTTTGTTTTTTCGCGAAAAAGTCCATTTTTCTGAAGAAAAACTTTTTTACGCAAAAAAATCGCTATCAAATGATTTCGCGATAAAATTAAATTGCCGCTTCGTGTGTGCAGATGTGTGTGTGTGTGTGTGTGTGTGTGTGTGTGTGTGTGTGTGTGTGTGTGTGTGTGTGTGTCTGTCTGTCTGTGTGTGTGTGTGTGTGTCTGTGTGTGTGCGTGTGACTTCACATATGGGGTGTCCTAATGAATCAAGATGTTTGAATAGAGGGCCCGATCCAGGTACGATTGCACAGATGACTTGGGAGTTATCGCCCTTTTGAGAAAAGTGGGTTGTCTGGCGTTTACAGGCGTAATATTTATTTAAATCGCTCTTTTTTTTTCTTTTCTTTTTTTTTTTTTTTTTTTGGGGGGGGGGGAACAGATAGCATGTGGACTCTGAAAAGAGTGAATTCTGGAGGTGGTCGCTTAACCCCCTCGACCCCACCCGTTTTCTTTTCTTTTCCCTTCAATTTTCTTATAGATGTCCGCGCGATATTGTCCCAGTTTTACGGGATTCTATCACATTTTGCCATTTCCTTTATTATCATTTGTCATTTGTGTGGCTGGAAATAACAAATAATTTTTTTTTCCTTTTCTAACGATGTGTGTGCTTTTTATGTTGTTTCCATAGTAATGGCAACAACATCATAGGACGGGCTAAATTTTCTACGTTCATAGGCAAGCATCTGTGGTACAAACGCACGTCACTGCTGATCTCCCGCAAAGACGATTTTGCAAGTGTAACTCTGACAATGACGTAAGAAAACGTGCGTCATCGATGCTGACGTGAATGATGCAGCGCCTCAGTGAGTGCGATCCGTGTGTGTGTGTGTGTGTGTGTGTGTGTGTGTGTGAGTGTGTGTGTGTGTGTGTGTGTGTGTGTGTGTGTGTGAGATTTGCGTCCGGGCCTGTTTCTTCGAAAATACTCAACCGAATGGCTTCAAATTTAGGGTCCCCAAATATATCAACCGAGCGTTTGGCGATTTGCTTAAGTGATTTGGGAGTTATCGCCCTTTTGAGACAAGTTGGTTGTCTAGCGTTTACAGGCGTAATATTTATTTAAATCACTCAATTTTTTGGAAGTAGATAGCTTGAATACGGACTCTGAACAGAGTCACTACTAGAAAATGGTCGCTCTTATAGTTTTCAAGTAAACCGTACCTCAGTTGACATTGCATCTGAACCCAGTTCAGATGCCTGTATCTCCGAAAATACTCAACCGATCGATTTCAAATTTGGGGTTTTATAATGAATTAAGATCTTCAGATTTCAAAATCGCTCCTACTATATATAGATAATGTATCTACATTCACTGAAGCCGTTACTGTCAGTTGACTCGAAAATGTGTGCTCAAATCACATTTCCTCCACAAGCCACACGCCTCACAAACATCGAAGAAAAGACGCACGCGCACTGACGCAAAATATCTTGAATCGTTCGAATCATGCAGGTAGTTATAAAATGTAGCTGTAGGTGGAAAGACAGTTTAATCGGTGTACATGTACTACAAATAATTATTAGAATAAACACCCACAAAGCTTCATATTTCGTGAAGAATCGCGACAGGAAGACTCCCGCTCGAAAAGGCCCCAATCCTGCAACGCGTGAACAAACTAAGCTGTGCTTGATCGGTTTGGCATTCACCTCGTAAATTTACATTTCCTTGAAAGAGTGAGCATGGTTGTTTGTGTCTTTATTCGAAGTTTAGAACTTGTGATTTTGTTTGGATTTGAGTTCCTGAGTGACTTGACACCGTCTTGCTAGCATAAAAAGGCTCACTTTATTCTGTCGGCGTCGTGAACTGCCGACTTACGAGCTCGTTCGTCTGCTATGTGCAGCCGCTGTCGACTGTCAGGTTTTACTAGAATAAACGTTCAAAATATACCATAAATTGGCCCCAAAAAGGACGATAAAGCATTCACACCGCATCAAGCTGTGGTATACCGACGAGTATTTTTATCCAAGACGCAATCAACCCTTCGCTGCGTCTTGGGTCAAAACACTCGTCGGTATACCAAAGCTTGATTGGCAATAACAGCTAACTATTCAACTGTTTACGTAGAACACACTCTCTTCTGCTGCTTCTTGCGATGTCGTGGGACCTGCACTGCGATTCATAGGCATGTAGCCGCTCTCAGAGTCGTCGGTCGTGTCGTCGACCTCCGTCTCCTCTTGACCTTTTGTCTGAGCAGTGCTTAGTGCCCCTGCATCTGAAATACTTCCCGGTATTGACGATAGTGGTAAACTTGTTTTTAGTTCTCTTTTGCGCGCCGGGTAGGTATTCACAGCTGGTGTTGCATGGGAAGTTCCCTGGTCAGGACGTCCTAATGCTCTTACTTGGCGAAGTTCGCTGTTGTCATACAATGGGGCGACTTTTGTGGAATCATCCGTCCCCTCCATGACCCCGCGCGATACAGCAGGGTGTAGATAGTCGTCAGGCAAAGCTGGCCGCAGGCAGGGCCGGGGTAATTCTGAAAAAACAAATCTTTAAACTTACTAATTTTATTCGTTTATCTCTCTCTCTCTCTCTTACACACACACACACACACACACACACACACACACACACACACACACACACACACACACACACACACGCGCGCGCGCGCACACACACACACACACACACACACACACACACACACACACACACACACACGGCGACACACACCTGGTGATGGAGTAGGAGGGTCATCACGAATCTCCCAGTAGAAATTCGTCTCCTGGCTGAATCGACGATCTTCGTTGTCCTCGTTATTTTCGTCTGCCTCGTCTTCCTGTGGCCTCATAACTTCGAGCGGATGCGTGGGCTGGAGCTGGACTAGTGCACTTAAGCGGCGTTCATCACTTCTCCGACCTAGCGAGAAACAGAAAATAGTATTTGTACATAATTATGTATACCATTTAACATTCGTTTGCATGGCCTAGTCAACGCCAGGACAGGCTAGTTTGGAAAGTCAGATCAATACACTTAAATCGAAAGCATACAGTGGGTAAAGGGCTTTTTTCTGTGTTTCTTTCTTTCTTTCTTTCTTTCTTTCTTTCTTTTATACAGATTTTATTGATTGGTCTATTGTCTAAGTGCTTATATCTTTGCGTTAGGTGCGTTTTACACTTAACCAAAAATAAGAGTAAATTGATTAAGAGTGCAATAGCAAAACCACTAGAACATTTCAACGAACAGATATTGCAAAAAGATCTTTTCGGGTCTAGCTGTGTCTGCTGCATGAGCGACAAAGTAAACATTTTTGTCAAAGTATCTCACTTCTTCTCACGCAAACGATGCTGACGGTAATTGCAGTAACGGTGCCTGCCAAGGCAAGAATTCCCACACTGGTAACCACCATGAAGTCAAAACCGTATAGAAGGGGCACAGAGGCACCGGAAACGTCGGATTTTACTGTAGCAACGTGCACATCCGGGACATCCGGGACATCTAGCAGTACAAGAAAGAACAAGAATGTAGGATACAAACTCAAAACCGTACCGATGAATTGTTAAACAAGTAATCGTACGCCAAAATTGTTCATCTGGTCCCTTTCCAATACAAACAGCGAAATTATCAGAAAACGGTGTGGACAGAGGAGCTATTCTGAACGTAAGGTTTCAAGAGACAAATAAATAAACAAACAAATATTCACTGTATACAAACTAACTTCCAGAATTTTATGGTGATCATTTGGCACCAAATGTGAACCACTGACGTTCTACGCGCAGGTCACGGTCGTTAAATTGTTGGAAAATCATTCTTCTCAGGTCTCGAAAATTATGGAACGGCCCACGTGTTACCGCTCTTATATTCTCATTTCCTATCGATGTTTTGCATTTCCCACCTGATTGTATGCTGGTGCTAAGTCCAGTGGGGAGTTTGATATCAGCGTTCCTCTCAGTTCCGGTTCTGAAACTGTAATGTTTCTCGGTGTGTGGCTGATCTGATGCGATAAAGACAGGGTACATATTTTGTTTTAATCAGAGTTGTCAAGGACACAAAAGCTCTCTCTCTCTCTCTCTGTGAGAATATGAATCTATATAATGTCAGCGTTGTTTGTTCTCTGTCGTTTGTCGTCTGTCCGTCTTTTGACAGTGTGTGACAAACGACTTTGGCTTTTATTCAGAAGCTATAAAAAGTAGGTACACCAAACTTAGTATAATTTTTGTTG
Source organism: Batillaria attramentaria (assembly GCA_018292915.2). Taxonomy (NCBI): domain Eukaryota; kingdom Metazoa; phylum Mollusca; class Gastropoda; family Batillariidae; genus Batillaria; species Batillaria attramentaria. The sequence continues at coordinate 1,283,406 of JACVVK020000128.1, read as the reverse complement.
GTGACAAGGCCTTTCCATGTGTGCCGTTTTTGAAAGACCTCTTCTAGAGGTCAAGGTCACAGGGATATGATGAATTTTCCACAGGGTCATCTTTTGTCATTTTGTCAGCAGCTTCAAACATCTGTCAAGTCGAATTTGGCACATTTGTATTTGGTCTTCGATTGATACCTGTTTAATCACGCCAACCAAGTTAATATATGGACTGGGCGAACGTTGTGGAAATTGTTTTGTTAGAACATGTGTCTTTTGCACATTGGTAGTTGTTTGCCATGCCTTATCTCTACTAGTAAGGTAACACGTGAGCCTCAGAGGAATTCGCATTCCTTCCTTTTATCGGCTTCTGGTGACTGGCCATAAAATAATCTCTGAAACATGGAACTGTCTATGAATATGTGCACCTGATATCGTGCTGCTCCTGTCGAACTTGGGACTGGTGTAAGTGTTGCTCTCAGGTGTGCTTCCGAAACTGTCGTCTGTCTTGGTTTCTGGGTGAACTAGATGCATAATCCAACATGTTAACGCAGCAGGTATTTCATCGTTATTTTAGTGTGTGTGTGTGTGTGTGTGTGTGTGTGTGTGTGTGTGTGTGTGTGTGTCTAAAGGACAGTGACTGGTACGCAGGATTGCTTATTTTCCTGCATACAATGTACGTCTTGCGATGAATAAACCGACTGAATCCAAGTTTTTGGTTGCATAGAAGTCTTTCGCTGAGAGTAAGAAGCGGTTCCAGCAAATGTATGGCTGAGCTAGTTAAATTTCGATCGTTTGGAGATGACGAGAATGTTTTGGTTTGGGTCTTCCGAATTCAGTTTCGGTTGACGGCATCCGTTAGCAAAAGTGATGATCAAGGGATGGAACTCCTGTTTTCAGTCTCTGATTGGATTACGACATTGCAATTATAGCCGCGGTGTATGAATTCTTAAAAATCTTTCTATTGTTAGACATGATTATACTTCATATCAAACAGTTGGTAATAAACTTCAGCACTTATGAGCTAGATGCAGTCGCTTTAATGACCAAATAATTAAAAAATAACAAAACAGTGACACAATTGCGCTAAAAACGTGCAGTGGGAGAGAGACCGAGATTACCTGAGACGACGAATGCCAGTTCTGTTACCTCTGCCACTTCCGGATCGGTACGCCATACCCATGTTGTGTTGTCGGATTGCTCTACCGTTTTCCGTAGTGTATATACTCCTTTTTCTTTGGAACAGCTACAGATTTGACTTGTCCACGATTCACAGCTGTCTTTCAAGTTCCTGATTGTGCAGATGTCTCTTTCAATAACAGGTTCACTCTCTTCTTGTGGCTTTTGCACTCTCGCTACTATGACCCACAGTTCATCATGAAGATTGCAGTTTTCATTGAGAGTAAAGTTCATAGAAATTGTGGAGTTTTCCTCCCCTTTAAGGCCCGAATCACTCAAATGCGAAGAAAAAATCGAAAAGGAGCCTGAAAAGGACATGTGGCCGTTAGGGTTATCCTGGAGGACCAAGACTAGGCCTTACCTGAGACCCCATACTAAGTGCAACACGCGATCTAATCAGACAGATGCTTACATTAACTTTATAATCCAACAAATTTTGATAGCGCAGGATCCTTTCCGATGAATTCTACTTATCATCTACCGCTTAGCTTTCTTGGAGCCTGATCAGTACAAACGAGGACGACGTTTCTTTGGCCCAAAATCGTTCAATAAATGCAAATAACCACAATGGATTCAAAGACAGGTTCATGTGTGTGTGTGTGTGTGTGTGTGTGTGTGTGTGTGTGTGTGTGTGTGTGCCTCCGGACGCCCACACACGGGCAAATCTTGAATTTTAACTAAATATGTGCACTAGTTCATGTTTGTAAGAAAAACATCGATAGCTATTCATTTTTCATCAAATAAAGTGATTCTCTCTGTAACAAGGAATTGAAATGAAGCTGAACTTTAAGAAAATTCACGCACACAAAAAGAACGTACATTGTGCCAGATGTTACACAGTGACCTGTGTGACACTTGTCTTCTTTGTATAAGTCGATCAAGCCGGACCCGCTTTGGTGGTCATTCAGGCACTTCGTTCGATACCCGCGAGTGTCCATTGTGACAGCCCGCGGCTGATACCTATTTTCGTTTGGTTTTCATTCATGGGAGCCGGTCAAGCAAGATCGTCTTTGATGGTCGGTCAGGGCTCGCCGGCGCGACTTTGATCCACATCCACGAGTATCCCCTGACCGCAATTTTCGTTGTTTAAAGGCTTCGGACACGTCTGCTTGGGGTGGACGGTCCAGACTTTGTACTCTAGCTTTGGCAACATTTTAATAATTGCGGAAGATTAAATAATAACTGCAGCGCTTATAAAGAACCTCTGTGACGTGTTTTGTAAAACACAAACAAAACATTTTTATTCTACGAAATTATAACGACAGCTGAACAATTTCCCTTGAAAAGAAATATTGCTCACACACGGCGCGGTTATAGCATTTCTAATGCCCACTATGTGAAACTAATGGCAACATGCACAACACATTTTTATACTCATATTGGTTGAAACTTTAAAGATAGATTTCTTTGCTTCTTGGACTGTGGAAAGCTTTTGAACTTAACAGAAAAGAAATGGTATTGCTCGTACGCGGCTCGGTTATAGACTTGAAATGCCCAGTATTTGAAGCTAATGGGCAATATGTACAACGCAGTTCTCGTGTCTTACTTCGTTGTGCGTGATTGAAAGAAAATCTTTCGTGAGGCTTGGTTCACATAAGAAAACTGTGTAATGAATTTCCTCACAATCATTTAACAGAAAGCATGAAATCAATATGGACTGAAGAGTAACAAACACAGTAACGTTTTCACGTGGGGCCGGATTTCGTATAGGTTGTTTGTATCAACTTAACACGATCGAGAGTTTCATGTCGGATGACTAAAGAAATGACGTCAAGTATGTTGACACGGATCACGAGTCCTTTCACTTGTCTGTGCCCTAGAGGGTGGGGGGTGGGACTTGTATGAGTCGTACCAGTCCAGAAAGAATGCCAATTTCAAAATTTGTTCTCTCTCTCTCTCTCTCTCTCTCTCTCTCTCTTTTGATTAATTGTAGTAATCTTGTTGTGATGTGCTTTTGTTTCAGTCTTTGTATGTATATTTCGCTTTCGACTGCCACACAGTATAGACATATTGAGTGTAAAGGGTGTGAGCTCCAGTCAAATTCAGCTGCATATTTCGTAACCCGTTGTGTGGTTTTTATCGTTGCTTATCATGTATATCGAGCAAGGACAGGTAATGTGCTCCTTACTGCCTAAACCTCAGGAACACATTCGCTCACATACCCCGTACAAAACACAAGGCAATATTCTATCTCTCGTCGATAATATCACCTCTATCAAATATTCCACAGCGAAGTCCTCGAACTTGTACATGAGACACTGTTGATTTGCGTGAACATGTCATGGTTTGTTTTAATATATCGGTTCGTTTGGTGTTCTGTGTGTGTGTGTGTGTGTGTGTGTGTAGGGAGAGGGAGCGTGTGTGCAAGACTTAAAACTCTCTCTCTCTCTCTCTCTCTCACACACACACACACACACACACACACACACACCTGCTGAGAAAAGCCATGTTCAGCGAACTGAAAGGCAAATCACATCATGTGTGCTCGTCGCACAAAGCACCAGCTACGTATTCCTTCCCACCACTCGCCTACCGATGACCTTGTCCACCCCTCCCAACACGCCCCGCCCATTGTCGACCTCACTCTATTACGATTCACCTCACTGCCCTACCCTTTTGAGCGGCATTTGGAGAGAGACAGAGAGAGAGAGAGAGAGAGAAACTCGGGAAAGTCAGTGCTAGATGGTTGATATCGAAGGGCTTGGCAGATCGAGGGTCGTCTGGCTATACATGGGGGTCACTGACTGGTCCCCTGAGCAGCGGTACAGATACACGAACAACAGCATGGCATTGTCAGTGCAGTGAGCAAGAATACGAAAAGATGGAGGCTATTTTTCTAAAACAAATATTTCCTTTTACAGTATACGGAGAAAATAATGCCCGCTGCAAAAGCCAGCGGGGAAGGACGGAGGCATATGGAGTTGTCTCAGAGTGTAAAGCCTGTGACTTGGACTGCAATCATACTGCAAATTAGCACTGGCTAGAACTTTGAGCAATCGTTACCAGCCGTACGCAAGGTTTGACATACACGTTTTTGCTGAACGGTCTGAGTGACACCAGCATATCATGTTCCGAGGTGGAAGGGGCTGTGCGTGGGGATAATGTTATCGGGGGATTTGGGGAGGGGGTGGAGCTGTTGGGATAAATTTTTTACAACTCGCAAAAATAATTCTCATCGATATAAGATTTATTAAAATTCTTTCAGAGACTTTTTAATTTCAAAGCATTGTAAACAAGGCCACATTCATGATAAGCAGACGAGACATTTCCGGGTAAGATGAGTGAAACTAGTGCCTAGTATGAGAGCAGGAAGGAAAGTAAGGCTTGAAAAGACATTAGGATATAAAACCTACATTTGGTGTCCCCTGTGGTGTCGACATAATGTAGGTCAAATTGGAGAGAATTGAACAACTTGATTCTGTCACAGGGTCATGGAATGTGTACTTGCGGTCCATACATACAGCTAACCTCCTATATTCCAATAACAAAAATGGGCATGACTTATGAATACATTTGTCATTTAATGCAGACAAATCACTAGACTTGCGATCGAATGTGCAAATAAAAGACAAAGGTGTGTTTGTGTTCGGGTTGATGAAAGCTGATATTATGATAGGAAGTTATTCAAGGGAATGTCTCTTCTCAAAGGTGATGCAATAATCACACACACACACACACACACACACACACACACACACACACACACACTTCGTAAGAAAAACAAAAAATAACACACACACACACACACACACACACACACACACACACACACACGCGCGCGCACCATTGCGACCTCCCCTGTCGTTTAACCTAAATAGAAGGTATGAGACATGCGCACGGGTCTGCGTCACACCTACACGCCCTTACGGGAAACAAGGTCACAAAACATGGGTACCTGTATGGTTTCGTGATCTCTACCGGGATTTGAGAAAGGTGAGTGTGTTTATTTCCCGATTTATCAACATTCTTCGTTTTCTTTGTGGTTTTTGTCGGTGTCTACAACTCGGAGAAAGTCAGACAAGTTAATTTGAATAACAATACAACCACATTCAATCCACTGCACATGTCTGTATTTTGTTCAAGTTTCAAGTTTCCTTATGAGCCTATTAGATCGAAACGTTGGTACATGGGAATCACTTCATATGCGCGTGGGTCGGTGGGTGGGTGGATGTTTGGGGTAACGTCTTTTTTTTTACACCAAAGACAGACCCACGAGAAAAAACACCAGCACAAATATCATGTTGGTCCCCGCCAGGAATCGACCCGACCCGTCCCGACCATTTCACAGTCCATGTACAAACGTTATACAAGTACATGTTATGCTGCTTGTTTGGAGGACGAGACTTGCTACTCAAATCCGTAATATTCTGAATATTTCATAGATACGCAGTAATTCCAAAGCGATGGGATCTCTACAAAACCTCTCCTTATCTAACTTCGTCGTTTTTCGCTGCTTCAGTCGACTACCAACTATACCAACAACCACCACGTCACGAGATGGTATTAGCCGCCTTCAACCTCCATCTTCAGGGATGCCACCCGGCGTCCCGCCTGTACACGACTCTTTAGGCAGTCCAGTGGTGTTTCAAACCTCCATTCTGGCTGTCTATTGGGGTGTAAAGGCGACCAAAATTATCAACAAGAGAAAGAGAGAGAGAGAGAGAGATCGTCGTAAACTTCGGGATAGACCAGCCTCGGTGGATAAAAAAAAAAAACAAAAAAAAAAAAAACAACAACAACGCCTCTTTCAAATATAAGGTAAGACAGACTTTTTCATTTTTTTTTTTTACTCATTCATTAACTCCTCTCTTCATCACCACGCACCACGACCCAAGTGAAAAGAAAGAGAGTTAAGAGTTAGTTCCTTCTGACAGGCACACGCATTCCAGGGCAGGTATCATACTCGTCTTTGACCAAATCAGCGTTCTTCTTCATTTCCTATAGACACCATATACCGATCTGTGATGTTACTGCGTGGATAGCGTTCACAAAGATTGTCTCGCCCTTTCCGCCTGCGCGGCACACCTCTTGCCTATATTTAGCTCACCGGCGGGCGCCCTATTCCATGGGGGCAAATTTGCCGGGCGCCCCATTCCATGGGGGCAAATTTGGTACATACTATACTACTGAGGTCCTAAGCTGTTAGACAGCAAAAGTTTTCGTGAACAAAGTACCATTTACTCAAAAATGCGCCGAAAACACCCTCTGCTTTCGGTTCCGGGGCTGCGCCATGTTGCCGCACTCTTTCGCGAATGAGACGGGAAAGGTGCTGACGGTGACGTCACTCCACCACCACTGTTGGCAGTGCCCGCTTTGAGCGGGTTGTTCCAGAGTATTATTTTGTGTTCGAGATGCCACAGTGCAAAGCGTTTGGTTGTTTCAGCAAACAGGGCATGTGTAAGAATGCAGATGGAAGCCACAAAAGCTTCTTCTGAATTTCCGAATCTAAACAGATCAAAGGAAAAACGGAGGTTGTGTGCGAAATGTTGGAGACCTTGAAGAACGCTCGCTTGCCCCCGCCGAGTCAGTGCAGGAATACGCCTGGAAGAATCGAGACCTCGTTTGTGGAGATCATTTTACCCCGGATTGTTTCACTGGCGCTTTTGCGAACGATGTTGCTGCTTCACTTGTCAAACACGCATCTACCACAATTGCACTCGTTCTCATCAATCGGCTCTTCCCCGTCGTCCCCACTGTTTTCTGCCTGACCCCTTACTGAGCTCTTTGTCAGAATATTCTGGCTCGAAATTATAGGGAACATGAGATAATGTATGTATTTCTCTGTGTGTGTGCGTGCGTGCGTGCATGTGTGTGTGTGTGTGTGTGTGTGTGTGTGTGTGTGAGAGAGAGAGAGAGAGAGAGAGAGAGAGAGAGAGAATGGCTGTGCAATAACACACCCCAGTGTTTAATTTGTTTCACACATTACAGCACATGTCATCAAATATTTGTTTGATTTTTATTACATTCAAATGAAAAGATACGAAATGGGTAATCTGGTTGTGCCGAAGCTAACAGTTAAGGGCACACCTTTAGTATACCTTACATATCTTGCAGTTTCTCACAATCATCTTTCATGCTAACACTACCAGGAATGCAACTTCCCCAAAAAACGTTCCAGTATGTTTTCGAGTAAAACAGCCAGAACCAATCAAACACTACAAAACCAGACCTGTGACCTATTCTCTAGTATACAAAACTTACATAATATTTTTAAAACCCCTCAAAAGATGTAGATAATTATATAGGCCAAAGGAAAAAGAAATATCAGGAACCATCTTTCAGTTTCACCAAAATTAATGTCATCAGCAGACTGATATGTTTGGACGTCTTTACCTTTTTAGCTGTCAAACGAGTGAATACATATATTGTGACAGTGAAGCAAACACGAATGTCAGGTGGTGGAATGAGATCAAGCTGGGATGGATCGTACTCACTTTTCATATCAGTGAAATAACCTGAGTTGTTTGTTGCTGCCATACACGTATAACTATTTACTTAAAACGACCGGTTGAGACAGGACGTGTGTGTGTGTGTGTGTGTGTGTGTCTGTGTCTGTGTGTGTCTGTGTGTGTCATTTCGTCTTTGTTCACACTTTCATTCGGGACATAGCATCGCTACTTTGACTCGATCGGAACAGTGTTCTTTCTACGTAACAGCGGCATATTCTCAATATCCGCTTCCGTATCTGGCCTCCTCGTTGTTTCTTTGGCCTGTGCAAATGTTTCAATGGCCTCCTGCGGTCTCTCCTCTTGTGGGTTTTCCACCATGCTTGTGCTGCCGGCATCTTCAAAATTTTCATGCCCATTGTGTGAATCAGAACCTCCTACATCACCAGACACCGGACGATTGTTACGCGCTTCATGATCCTCTTCACCTCCGCAAACCAGGAAACATATTCTGTTTAAGTGGGAAAAAAAGTATGAGCTTACTATGGGATGGTTGTCGTTTAGTTGCATCGAAGTAATCAGAGGGTTTCTTTGATTTCTTCTGTTACTTTAACCCAAAGGTACGGAATGTTATACATGTAGATGTTTAATTTTTATTGAAGTAGAATTTAAATCATGTGTCATTCTGAAGTAGCCTATGTTGAGCCCAACTGGCGAATACAGAATTGGATAGGGAATAATCGCAAAAAGATTACCTTTTTCGGCAACAATACAGAACCAAACACAGAGCAGCACCGACAACCAGACAGGCACTGACAACACCGACAGCAGTTGCATCCACATCTATGCGTGTTAGACAAAGAGACGCGCGTTTTAAAGAAATAAGACAAGTTGAGAGAGAGAGAGAGAGAGAGAGAGAGAGAGAGAGAGAGAGAGAGAGTACAGTTGAAACACAATGAAAATCAAGGACACCACATTGAACTTCATACCAGACGTACCAAATGCCAGTTTCACTTGAATAGTATCAAGGAAGTTTTATTAGGGAATACACGAAACATTGATTTTAAAATACCACAAAACGATCACTTACGTGATTTTTTTGGCGTATTTTCTGTCGTATTTTCTGAAGTATTTTCGATTGTGGTGGCCGTGTTTGCAGTTGACAAATCCGTAGGTGGTGCAGCTGAAAAAAAGTGATCATGAAATGTCTACTTTTTCATTGAAATTTTCATGAAGTTTTGACATTATTCAATGAGACTGTGAACTACATTTACTACATTTAGCCCTGTCTAGTTTATGCGCATGTTTAGCGCGCGCGCGCGCGCACACACACACACACACACACACACACACACACACACACACACACACACATGAGAGAGAGTAAAACAAATTGAATGGCACTGTGAATGTGCGCTGTAAGATTGTGGGAAACAAACAGCAAGCTGTCGCTGACCTTTTCACAGCCAGAGCCGCTGGCGGAGCCACCAACATTTAAAATGACTCTGAATACGTTTAAAACAAAATCGTTGAAACCTTCCGTCTGGCAGACGACTGCTCGCACCAAAGTGTCGTAAGAAAAGATACCAGCAGTTTTGTGCCATCATCAGTCAGTATTCTCAACTCCAAGCAGAAACACAGTGTGCAGTACCCGTAACTGCCGGCTGACTATGTGTGTGTGTGTGTGTGTGTGTGTGTGTGTGTGTGTGTGATTTTAATTTTTCTTTCACGGTGATTGAGCGTGCTGGGTGTGGTGGGCTGGTATACTTGTATATGATTGTGTCATTCGACGAATTTATTCATATAGTTAATAACAATGAAATGCTCGATTTATCTTTTCGAACGCATTGATCTTCCTTTTTAGGAAGCAACACAGGGAATTGTGTTTTTGAGCAGAGTGTGTTTCTGTAAAACTCGGATACCACTGAGTGGGTTATGAAATGTCGGAACTCACACTTTTGCTCTCTGTTTCCGTACTGTGCCCGTAAAAGGAATAAAGCACTCGCAGTTAACTCATTGAAAATTGGCATTGGCGAGTGGTGTTAAATGCAGTACTTTTGTCACGCATGCACGCACGTACGCGCGCGCGCGCACACACACACACACACACACACACACACACACACACACACACACACGCCTCAGAAATACGCACATTTGGATTTCTTTTTTACCGGAAACGTGTGCAGTTTTCTCTCTAATTTAATCGAGGTAGCTGCTGCATTTTATCATGAAAATATGTTTGACAAATTTCATTACGGCTACCCCGGCTAGTTTGTTCACGGCGCAAACAACAAAAACAAGGTTTCAGATGCGAACGTATTTCCAAGAGTTGCCCATTGGTTGGACCATATGGGCGGCCCGAAATTTGTTGTCTGGGGAAGGGACTCAAGCGTCTGCACTAGACAGAGCGGGACTGGTCCAAGGGGCAGGGGAGAGGAAGGGCGTGGTCCGGCCTTACCTGTTTCCGCCTGTAAAAGTAATTAACTTGGGGACGGGGTTAGGCTGTACAAGAGAAGTAAAGGCTAAACTAAAAATGGTGTTCTCTCTTCCCCTCAAAACCGCCCTACTGTTATCCGTATCTTCATAAAATCTGTTCACACGGAACACAAAGTCATTTTCACTTCACTTCTTATTCCTAATTGTTGGTTATATATAGAATAGGAACAAAGGCGTCGCTAAAGCCGTAAACATGCGCTCAATCAGGTCAATTTGAAAGTAGGGGAAGTAAGTAAAGCTGAGAGCGCTCATTGCCAAGTTGTTCGTATATCCTGTGCACCTCAGAGCATGTTTAGAAGCATAAGTGTTGTGAACTGCTCGATAACACTTTTGCTTGCAAGACACGATAAAGCCAATACATTTTTCTTTTAAACCAAAAGTACAAGTAAAACAGATCTACCGAATCTCAAGTTGCATGTTTTTGTTTTCCAAGACACGTTACCCCAGCACTCGTACTCGCCAATATCTTCTTCTGTAACAGACAGGATCTGCAGCGTCGCAGTACTTGTCACTGGTGGAATGAGCCGGAAACGTGTTTTGTTTGCGTAGAAACATTTCGTATCCTCACCATTCTCTGCCCAGGTACAGGTTAAGATGACTGGGGCTAGAATTGGACACTGAATATGAGTTAACGACGATGTCTTGATCGATACTAAGATCACACGTGTAGTCCGAAAGAGATAAACCGGTAAATGAAACAAAACTTGCCACATCACCTTCGGGTGTATACAATGTGACAACCTGCACAGAAATAACTACTGTCTTAGTATATTTAGTGAAGTTATATTTGTTGGAGGACTACTAGTTTAAAGGGTTACAGGAATGGAAAAATAAAGTAAGAAAGTTTATTTTAAGCCATGGCATCTTTGCAGGTTTATGTACATTTCTGTCAAGACTTAATCCGAGGATCGATCATCATGCATAATGGACATCATCATCACCAGCATCATCATCGTCGTAGTCGTCGTCGTCACCACCGCCACCATCGGAATCGTCACTAGGAACGTGAGCATCTGTGCGTTAGACATATGAAATTTTTACAAGGATACATCGCACGTGAAATGCCAAAATACCTGAGGTTTGTGTTTTTTTGATGCTGAAGGTTGTTTTCGTCTTGTTGATGTTGACGTCGAAGTGACAAGTGATGTTTGCTGCCTCTTTTTGGACTGCAGATGTAGCATCACAGGTGACTTCTTGGTCTATGAATATTAAATTGATAACCGGGATTACTGTAGCCGAAGTGCCGTGCAGCCAACATGATTGTACGACAAATATCCCTACTCTGGGTATATAGAGCATACGGAGGGACAATACGTTTCCGTGCAAAAGCGCAATCATTATGATCACCCACAGAGAGAGAGAGAGGAGGGGGGAGGTAGGGGGTGTTAACGTCCTTTTCCATCACGTAATGGTAATCCCAAAAACGGGCAACGAGAAAAAGGCCAGTACAAATATTTGGCTCCAGCTGAGATTCGGACTCTGTACCCGAGCATTGAGAGTCCACCGCTCATTCGGCTATCCGGTTCCCAGAGAGAGAGAGAGAGAGAGAGAGAGAGAGAGAGAAATGAAATGAAATGAACATTTATTTGTCAACGGTAAAAGACATTGGTCCAGTGGTCCAGTTTTCATTTTTGCCGTTGCTAATGCTACACACACACACACACACACACACACACACACACACACACTATCTACGTCCGCTCACAGACACGACATACAAAAGGATATAGGTGTCAAATGCAAGACACATGAGAGGTAAAAGGCACAGTATATAAGCAACACATACACGTGACAGTATATAGGTATCAACACACACACACACACACACACACACACACACACACACACACACACACACACACACACACTATCTACGTCCGGTCACAGACAGGACATACAAAAGGATATAGGTGTCAAATGCAAGACACATGAGAGGTTAAAGGCACAGTATATAAGCAACACATACACGTGATAGTATATAGGTATCAACACACATACACTATTCATGTACCAACATAAGTGGTCGGATGCATGGTGTTGTTTACGAAAGTGGCTGCGAACCCGCATACATTAGATGTTTGAAGAGGCTGCTCTTAAAGGAAGAGAGTGTTTTGGCGTTTCTAATATGGATGGGAAGTGTATTCCAAAGTGCACTCCCAGAAAAAGTTAAACTGGTTTTGTAGAGATCTATTCTAGGGCGAGGAACCCTCAGGTATAGCCCTAGTCTGGAATGATGGGACATTAGTTCTGAAGCTAGACATCTAAGGTATGGTGGACTTAATTCCTTGCACATTTTGTATACAAGGACACCCTTATTAAACCGAAAATGTTGTTTTAAGGGGAGTATTTCTAGCGCATTGAGTTTTTGGTCTGGGGACAGTGTTGGGTTTGGTTAGATCAGCTTTGCAGCTCTTCTGTGCAAAGATTTCAGCCTCTTCAAATGAACGTCACCTGAACCATCCCATACTGAGAGAGAGAGAGAGAGAGATGATGATGATGATGATGATGAAACTTTATTTTCCAACGGTTAAAGTTTTGACAGAGAAGATCGTCAATTTACAAACTTGCCGTTGCTACACACTACTAAAACACATCTAGCAAAGAAAATTAAAACATTGAGATCAAATATTTACAGGTGACTCTCTCTCTCTCTCTCTCTCTCTCTCTCTCTCTCTCTCTCTCAAGCACTCATCAAGTTAGCAAGTTTCAGCGTGGACTAATGCATACATGTACATGTCTATATATGCATTTACATTTGAAATTTTGAAAGAGCATGATACTACATATATCAGAAACCTCGAACAGTGAGGTAATGGGTGTCCTTCAGTTTTAGCATGTGCTTTCGAGCTACATGAGGTTTGCAAGGTACTGCGTAAGTAACTGCTTAAGTGTTCGCAGTGAATGGACCGTTTTAATACATGATGGCAATGAATTCCAGAGAAAAGCTCCTGCGAAAGAGAGACTAGTTTTAAACAAATCTATGCGAGGTAGGGGTAGGGGAAGAGTGTTATTCCTCGAAGTCCTCACACGCGTATGGTCCAGTCCGACAAGAGATAATAAGGTGGAGCCGCATTATGGAGAATTTTATGCATGAACACACATTTGTTAAACATGAGCTGTTCTCGGAGACTAAGAATGTTCATCCGTTTCATTTTTTTGTAGTCGGAATAGGACCAGGAATAACCATATTTACCGCTCGTTTGTATAATAAATTCAGTCTATTGAAATGCACTTCACTGCAGTTGTCCCAAATGGTGGAAGCATAGTCGACGTGGGACTTGATGTGTGCGTGAAAGAAGAGAGTGCGACTGTGAATGTCAGTGATATCTCTTAGTTGTGACAACAAAAATACATTTTTTGAGATTGTACGGCATAATGCATTGATGTGGTACTCCCATTTCAACTGATCGTCTACATGCACCCCTAAGAAGCGGCGCTCGGCAATCTGTTCAATGTTTACTGAATCTAGACGAACCTGTAAGGGTGGTGGCCGTAGCTGATGCTTTTGTCTAGTTGTAATTAACATACTTTTTGTTTTTGTTGGATGTAGGATCATATAGTTATCCTTACACCATTGGGAAACTTTGTCTAAGCTATCTTGCAAAGAACGATTTATGTGGGACACATTTTTACCGGAGGTGTGAAGGCTCGTGTCGTCAGCAAACAGGTCACAGCCAACATTGACATCAGTTACAAGTAGAGGAAGATCATTAATGAACAGTATGAAAAGCAAAGGACCAAGGATTGAACCTTGTGGTACGCCGTATTTTACATTACCTTGGCTAGAATATTTGCCATTACTATAAACACACTGTTTCCTGTCTCGTAAGTACGAATCAAGGAAGGACAGTGACTTCTCACCAAGATGGTAAGTTGAAAGTTTTTTTAGGAGTACAGAGTGGTCAACGAGGTCAAAAGCTTTCTTTAAATCTAGGAAAAGTGCTCCACACATTAGATTCTTGTTGACTGATGATAGCCAGTTGTCAACAATACGAGTTAATGCCATGTGGCCGGAGTGTTTTGGTCTGAAACCAGATTGATGAATACTAAGCAAATTATTGTCTTCGAGAAAGTCAAGGAGATGGAGGTGAACATGTCGCTCTAGGGGCTTGGACAACGCGGAGAGAACAGATATCGGCCGGTAGTTGTTCAAATCGTCGAGGTCTTTAGACTTAGGAATTGGTACAACTTTTGCATTTTTAAGTATCTCTGGGAAAACGCTTTCTTCGATACAAAGATTATAAATATAGGTAAGAGTATCTACAGTATATGGTAATGACATCTTGAGTGCCATGTTATTAATACCATCTATGCCTGCAGATCTTTTGTTTGGCATGCTGCCAATATATTTGCCGACTTCAGCAACTGTAATGTACGGGATATTAAACTTAGTGTGTATTGACTTTGTATCACAGTGCTGCTTTAGGCAGTGCGGTACTTCGTACAGTGGACCATTATTTGTCTTAGTTGACTGGGCCAGAGATTCCGCAGCCGATAAGAAATGATTGTTAAACGCCTCAGCTGTCAGTTCTAATGGAATTTGCGAAGTGGATTTACCCCTAGTGACAGAGAGAGAGAGAGAGAGAGAGAGTTAGTTAGTTAGTTAGTTATTTAGGGCTTAACGCCGCGCAAGCAACAAAGGCTAATTCGCGGCTAGCTAAAGTCCCTTTCTGCCAGGTCCTTTAAAACATAAAAATTTCCACGTTAAAACAAGATGTAAATATATATTAAAAATCTATTGGGTTTAAATGAGAAATATCCTTCAAGACTTTAGATGCTGAACGAGAGAGAGAGAGAGAGAGTCCAGGTATTCAAAGAGTTATAAACTTACCAATTTTCAGACTGCAAGGCTCTTGTGCTTCATCGGGAAACTCCAACCTCTGACACGAATAACCGCCGGTAAAGTTTTCCGTAGCTGATAAGATCTGGAGCGTCAAACTCTTAGTAAATGCGGGATCGTACGAGTATCCTGGTTGTTCCATGCAGTTGGGCAGCGTTCTGTTTTCCGGCCACATACAGACTAGTGGGACTGAAAACAGATTGAAAACTTCTTCTGTTTTCAATTTCGTGACATACAAAGAACGACAAGAAAGGGTGTTTGACGGAAAGGGCTGTGGCAAGTCAAATAGGATGAAGCAATGATGACATACGATAGGTTTTCCGGTACTCGTTACAATTTCAAAGAGTGTAACAGTTGTAGAGAAACGCATTTATAGAGCAGCGGTATTTCTGACCCCAAATATCGAGTTGATCTGACGGTTAAATCTTCCGTTATAAGGTCATGTAATTGGTAGGTAGGCCACTATGAATTAAATCCATACACGAAGAAGTTGCTTTTGCACTTAAAATGGCAGAAAGAGTGACTTCTTAAAAATTATGGAAACTTTCAACCTAATGCACTCATCATTATATTGATGTGTATGTGAGTTGACGATGTGACGAACGGCAGTGTTTTGAATGTTTATAAGTGTCGTCTCGAAATGAAGGTTTTGGTGGGCACGTGCAAAAAGTCAATGACAATTCAGTTAGTTGTTAAAATTGGTGTCTGTGCTTAATTGCCATTTATATACTGGGGTTTCGATGATGATTAGTCATTGATTAAACGGAATTTCCGAATTTCCGGCATTTCGTTTAGCCGATGCTCCATAAAAATATTAGTTCTGCGCTTGATAGTCAAAATAGACTGGTCCAAACTTCGGAATGGTATTTTGCTTGAAGTGATATGCATCTTTAACTGCCAGCCCCCAAGATGTGCAGTACGTATACAAACAACGAACGATGGTGCACCTGCATGACAAATCACAAAACAAGTGTAATCAAACTGACAAAACAAAATTCCAGGCTGTTCATATGTGATTTTTGTAGGATACCG